>JAXQQM020078277.1:0-14361 GCA_034641835.2 Pinus albicaulis | reverse complement strand
TCCTTCTTCCTTTAAAATTAATTAATTAATTAATATTTAATTAATTAATTTTTTTTGTTTTTTTTTTGTTTTTTAACTATATAATTATTATATATATATATAATTTAATTATATAATTATTATATATATATAATTATTAGATGAGAATTATATAATATATAAATGAATTATATAATTATAATATATATATATATATAATTATCAATTGAACTATATAATATATATTTTATATAATTAAAAAATCGTTTTTTTTTTAAATGTGCCCGTTCCGTTTGAAAAGACACACTGTTTAAAATAAATCGATTTTTTTTTTAATAACGATGCTCAAAGTCCACCTGTTTCACGATTGACAATACGTATTTTGTTGGCCTTTTTATCTGCGGCTGTAGTGGGCCACAACAAAGAACTGACCACGTAAACCTACAGGGAAAGACGGAGGGGTTGACGAGTGCAGCAGGGACACGGGGGTAGAGGCCCGGAAGACGGCGAGGTTGATTATTTAATTTGAAATGGTATTCAAAGCTGTACGTAAAATGTTATTCAAAAATATAATGCTCACGCGTTTTCAGACTCGGATTTCGACACCAGCGACGTCTTCGTGTATCTTAAATAGGAAATAACCGTTTAACGTCTTCGTGTATCGTGGAAGAGAATTGAATAACTGCGGAGGCGTTACTGCGAGGATGGTGTGACAGACGGTGGGAACGACAGGTTTAAGAGCCGAACGGGTAATGGGTAGCCGCCGGTGAGGGTGGGTTATGGGAGGCGTAGGGAATGAGGGGAATGTAATGAATGTGAGGGGGTTAAGTGGGTTGTAAAAAAAAATTATTTATTATTTTTTTTATGTGAGGAGAATTTGGGAATCGAAGGCAGAGTGGGGGTGAGAGAACAGAGGGGGTTGGGTAAAAAATCTGCAAGGTTATTTTTTTTTTTAAAAACAAATGTTGTTGTGCACAAACACTTGATTAAAAAAAATCTGCAATTTTGGAATTTCCTTCAATCCTTAATTCTGGGTGATCACACAGATCCCAAAGAGCGATGGCTCTGATACCAATGGAGTGGAAAAACTCTGGTAAACTTGATAAATATATATTATTAATGATGAAGATGAAAGATGATTACAATGGGGAATCACCGAGGCTTTAAATATGGCCTCATGGTGTCCCTTGGTGAAGAGGCATGATCTTTGATCATGCCCTTTCACTTAATAAAACCTAATATAACTATATCTAACTAATAATTAATAAAATATACATAACATTGTTTGAGGCCTATAGAATTTCATTTTTTACTCATTTTCAAGCGTTGGAATAGTTGGAATTAGTTTCATTTTTCTAGTTGATCAAGGGAACTTGTACTCAGTTTTGGCTAAGCTAATAAAGAGGAGTTGCAGCTACATTTACGGGATACCTATGGTATTGAATGTCTTTCATTGTTTCTTCTTCAGTCACATATGTTTGAATTTATTGTTCATATTCACTTTCATGTCTATGTTATGATCTTTTATAAGTGTGAAATTCATAATGCATGCTTTGCACATGCTATGTTTTGGGTAGCTGATCATATTTTGTTTCATTATCTTCTGTCTAAGAGAAATACATCTCTTATTCTTCTCTCAGCCTCCTTACATTTTCTGAACCATTCATCCCTGAAACCCTAAATCTATTGCCCTAACCTAGCTTTTCTTTGACCTAATTCAATTATCTATTGATGTACCCAACCAAACCAAATCAAAACAACCCTTGCATATCATACCTAGCCTAAAACCCTAATTTCTCCATCCCTTCTAGTTGTGATCCTTTTGGAGAGAGCCCTCTTCAGCTTGATAGGGCTAGCTATCAAGTCAAAAGCTTGGTTTGTGGTTACCTCTATTGGGATTCCTTCCTCAGCCTTGGGAATCTGGTGGAGTGATAAGATTGTCTTTTAAATATGTTCATGGCTTCTCTTGAAGGAAAAGCATGATCTTGGTATGAAGGTTTGCCACCTGCCAGTATTTGTTCTCTTAGAGTTTTCCATTTAATATTTTATGAATAATAAAAAGAGTGCTACCCTTATTTGTCTTTGGTTAATAATTGTTGTGATCATTTTGAGGTTTTCGTTCAAAGCCTAGAGGATTCTTATGATGGTAATGAGTTCATGGATGAAGAGATATTGGAGGCTTTGCATGAAAATCCTTTTCATCACCAAAAAGAGCAAGTTTTTTCTCTCATGGAAGAAAAAGATGATGTATATTGTCTTGATGTTCATAAATATTTCCCACAGGAGACAATTCTTGCAGCAGTACAACAATTTGTTCATCCAAAGGTTAAAATAAGATATTCAGCATCCTTATGAATCTTTAGGAGAGAAAGAAGACAATTACTATGTTATCAAAAGAAAACAAAAAGTACTTTCTCTTCTGTCTAAAGATGAGATATATCAGCTCCTGAACAATCATATTACAACCCAAGCTAATGCAGGTTTGCAGTGTTCACATAGTCAGGAATTTGTTGGTAAAACTTTATCCATTTTTAAAAATGAAAATCTAACTTTAAATGAGGGCAATCCTGAAACTAGATTTATAGATCATCATGAAAAAAGTTAGTCTCCTTTTCAATGTTCATATTTGATGAAGTTTCTCTTGAACCTGATTTTCCTAAGTACGATAAATCTGAAGATATTTTCTATGAGGAGCTTGATGAAACTATACAGGAAATTTTTGTGAGTATAGAAATTTATGATGATGATTCCCTAGAAGGAGATCAACTAACAGATATTGTTTTCTTTTATGAAAATGATAGGGTTTTCATGTTTAACAATCTTGAAGAATGTTTCTTGTTTAAGGATAAATTATACTATGAATTTGATGAGTATGAACCAGAGAGAGACAAAATGCCTGAGATTGAGGAAGAATTTCTCATGCTTGAGGAATTTACAGCCAACACTCAGATAGTAGAAGGTTATACTTCCCTATGCCTTCCTATCGATCAACAACCAAGTGTTCTTTCAGATCAGAATGAAGGGAGTACTTGTATTTTTGCTGTTAGATTTCAAGACAAGGTAATGCTTCAGGATTTTCAAGATCCCTTGAGTAGTATTTTTCAAGCATTGAAGAAGATGAATGTTGTTTTGTTTGTCAGCATAAGCCTTGGTTTTAGTTTTTATTGTGAGTTGCCTACATGTACATCATTCTGCTTGCTTGAGGAAAATGAGAGAAGAAATTCAATAAGTAGCCATCTCCTGGATTGGTTACACTGGAAGGATCATTTCACCCAATCAAAAATTGTGCAACAGATTAGAGTAGGTTTGTATCATTTCAGTTTGATTTTATTTTATTTTCAGCAAGTGTTGACAGAATTCATCAAGGTTTGAAGCCCAAGGTGAAGGCCCTAAGGCTTTGATGACCTGTTAGTGTGGGTTGAATTTTTTAGTATATTTTCAGTTTCATTTTTAGTTTCAGTTTACATATTGGACTCCATTTCCCAATGGGTAAGGCACTGATCAACGAGTTCCCAGAGGTATGTGGTTCTAGACACCTCCTTCGGAGCTATCTTCCCCAGTTGGAGCCGATGTTAGCACTGTTATTTAAATCCCACCCATGCCACTTTATTTTAATCTTCTTTCACCCCATCTTCATCATTATCATTGACCTCGCTTCATTTTCTTAACCATTTTTCCCAATGATGCCCAAATCATCATTGTTCACAAGCACCAAACCCTAATTTCATCTCCCACTAAGCTAGGGTTTGCTATGGAAATGAGACATATGAGCAGAGGAGGCTTAAGGAAGGTCATTTTAGTAAGTATGAGTTCATTTCAGCTCATAAATATCATGTCTCGATCATTTTTTAAGAAATCATTCCTAGGGTCAAGTTATGTGCCACTTATAGGACAAGTTTTACTTCAAAATATTTTTATGACCAAAAAGAGATTAATTTAATAAAAGTGAGAGAGGTTTTTGTCCATAATAGGTCAAGGAAGAAAAAACTCCTTCATATTTTACACAAGTGTTATGGTTTTAGAGCAATGTCAAAAATACAGGTGCCACGGGAGAGTTGTTGCACTTCTGGAGTGACCTTGGGAAAATCAATTTTTATCATATCTGGAATGTCCAAATGACTTTCTTGATAAGTAAAATGACTACTAGATTGAGAGAGATTTCCAATGAGCTATCTTGTGCTCAATTTTGAGTTGAGGAAGGCCTCCAAAATTTTCCTGCAACATCACTCTGCATTTTTTCACCCTCATTCGACACTTTTTGACTAGTTTTGGGAAAATAAAATTTTGACAAGGCAAATCAACTCCAATCATAAAAAAAGGGTCGATTTGGAAATTTGACAGAATAATATTTCCCATGAGATATCATGAGCTTAATTTGGAGTTGAGGAAGGCCTTCAAAAATTTTCTGCAACAGCACTCTACATTTCTGCACCCTGGTCGTTGCGCATTTACTAGTCATGGGAAAAGTAGTTTTTGACAGGTCAAATGGGCATCATTTTGAAAACTAGAGGTAGCTATGGAAAGTAGAATCAAAGGAATTTCCAACGAGCCATCATAGAGCATATTTTAACACCAGGAAGGCACCCAAATTTATCCTTGAATAGAGGTCAATATTTCTGCCTGGACGCTGCGCGTTTGACAAGGAAATTGTGCTTTTGCAGTCTTCAGAAATTTTATGAGTTTCACTCCAGTTTTGATTTTTACTTTGGGAAAAGTTGAATTTACCTATCTAAATGATGAATATGAATGTAATTATCATTTTATTACAATTTAATAGGGTAAATACATTAGTTAAATCAAGCATATGAGGTGTAATGAATTAGTTGCAAATAGTTAGGGTTGAGTCACTTTGACTACCCTACACTCTAGGTTTCAGTTCAGATTTTAGTGGATCAGCTCCTCCTCTTAGGGATTATACCCCTGAGGTTTGGAGATGTTGTTTTAGGCCTATATCATGTCATTTTTTACTCATTTTCAAGGGTTGGAATAGTTGGAATCAGTTTCATTTTGCTAGTTGATCAAGGGAACTTGTACTCAGTTTTGGCTAAGCTAATAAAGAGGAGTTGCAACTACATTTATGGGATACCTATGGTATTGAATGTCTTTCATTATTTCTTCTTCAGTGACATATTTTTGAATGTAATTTTAATATTCACTTTCATGTCTATGTTATGATCTTTTATAAGTGTGAAATTAAGGATATATTCTTTGCACATGCTATGTTTTGGGTAATTGATCATATTTTATTTCATTATCTTCTGTCTGAGAGAAATACATCTCTTATGCTTCCCTCAGCCTCCTCACATTTTCTAAACCATTCCATAACCATTATCTTCAAGTGATTGACATTATACTTACCTTGCCCCATTCATCCCTACAACCCTAAATCTATTGCCCTGACCTATCTTTTCTTTGACCTAATTCCATTATCTACTGATGTACCCAACCAAACCAAATCAAAAATTTTGGACACCTATTCCTGAATGGGTAGGTGTGGAAGGTAAATGGACTAATGGAGTCCAAGAGACCACTTGGAATGCAATCCAAGGGTCACACCATTTTATTATAAATGTACATCTGTGGTGAATAATAACACAACTCACGCTTATCTTTCTCCTTCTGTGTTTAGTTTCTCCATTTACTATGCTCACCATAGGTGTGTTTAACATGGTATCAGAGCAGGCGATTGTTGGCCCTGTTCCAACCAGCTAAATTATAGTTGTGTTATTTGAACCTGTCAGTCCATAACCCTCCCTTTGCATTCCCTCACACTGCTCCTTGAATATCGCTGGTCCTTCTTGACAAATCGTCAGATTATTTTCTCCCCAGCGCCTAATCTACTGCATAATATGCAGTGCACTCCATACACTCTCACCGCAATCGCTAATCTTCAGAAACCCTCAAGTACCAAAATTCCACCGCTTCCATTGTTGTTTTACCTGTGAAAAGGGTTTTTACCGTGTTTGGGAAACATTACAAATGCTGATGAATTTGTTGTTCCAATATTGTTATTTCTTCTTTCTCAACAGTGCCTTCCATGCGCACTATTTAAGTAGAGATGCCTTCTTCTTGATGTTCTATGTTGAAGTATATTCAAACGTCCATTAAAGCTTTGGATGTTGGGGCTGGCCCGACTCCATTTAAAATTCCTTAAGTCAAAACCAGTAAAATGCTCAAGGGGACAGGACTTGACCCTTGAACCTCACTCCAGAATTGGAGAACTATACTATAGCGTGAGCGGAGGCGGTAGGAAACCTCATACACAACCTCTATCATACATAGCCTTTGTCCACCGTGGTATGTGCTTTGGTTATAATCAAGGAATTTAAAATTGGTCGTTGTCTTCAAAAATTTCGGTTGGCCTGCACCCTTAGCCGCTCCCACTCTCGCAGCCTCTTCTACGCTCCTTTTCCCACTATTCCAATTGCTGCCACATTTTTTCCTAAGAGTTTCTTCATGTGGATCTCCACTACTTTAATATCCAATTGAAATTTGGGTATCAGAACCGTGAAATTATTCTTCTAGAGTCTCATCCAATAAGTCATTTCTCATAAAATTTTCTATAGAAAGCATTCTACAGTGGTGCAAAGTTCCAGACCCCTGAGGTAACCCCAGCCTTCTTGAACATGCATTAGATAAGGGGTTAAATAAATCATCTTCATACAACGTCCTTTTGAATCTTCATTGTACAATATGATGAATCCAATGACCATCACCATTGCCAGCAACATTCAATTGAGTCAACTGAGCAGATCTGCCCAGATTCAATTTTGATATTGGTTGAAGCCCATTGAGGGAATTCAGCCCAGAAGTAGAAGAACTGCGGAGTAATGTCATGGAATTAATGCCTCAAAGACTTACTATAACTAGAATTCTAGTAAAGAGTTTAGTGGCATGTTTATCAACTTAGCAGCAAAGAGTATACAGATATAGGGCTCGCATTGTACCAATCCACATTGCAACTAGAAGTCAATAAATCACCACAGTCTCTCAAGGTTCTACGCTCCTCTTGTATATGTTGAGTTTTTGAAGCATGCGAGTAATGAAATTATTTGCAGGCAATTGAATCTTCAATCTATGTGTTAGATTTTTTAATGGGTGAAAATTATAGAATGCGCATAAATATGAAAAATTATCTGAATCGTCATCCTTTACCAAATTAGGACGCGAACTAATTTATTTGGCACCTTTTCAAATGAGTATCATTATTATTTCTCGCTCTTCTTGTCATTTTGGAGTATTTGTCTGATTGTTGTTGATTAGAGGATGAAGAATTGTACCTTTTCCTGGCCAGAGTCGATCGACTTGTATTATTTAGCACACTTTGAAGGACAAGAGATCCATGGAGGTTTCAAATCCATGATTCAAAGAAATGATTTTTGCTAACTTGCAATTTAAGAATTTCGAGCAGTTATTTTAAACTACAAAACTGTGCTACAAGTTGTAGTTGTAAAATTGTAGAAAATGGCCAGAATTACTGAGGTATTAGAGTTCCTCAACACTCTGATATTGTCTAGTACTTATGATACATTAAAAATCAGTAAAGTTGCTCTCACCGACATTCATTTCTACTTGCAAAATGCACAAGACAAGATAGAGTTTTTATAGCTTGAATCTCAATTCCAGCAAGAAGAATTATAGCAAAGGAGTCATCATTTTGAACCTATTTCTGTTCAGAAAATTGAAATATACTCCTATAAGTAGCAAGTAAATAATGTTGTGACTGATTCACATTCAGTTCCTATTTCAACAATAGATTTGTATGTAGATGCAGAAGCTCGAGTTCTACCTCCCAAGCCCATCATTAGACCTTAGGAAGAGCTTGTCCATAACAAGCATAGAACTAGTCTTGGATATGACAAGGAGTTGTCCTTTCATATTCTGGACTACTCCAAACCCATAAAATTTCAGAGTGTCAGATTCCTTTATGACAGTTCACCTTCAGTTGTTCCAGATTCTGCTCCTCTTCCAAAGCAGCAACAGCAAATTGAAAAATGCCAACACTGTGATCGAGTTGGCCATATGAAAGATCATTGTTTCGATATTCACCCATGCAAGTGTTGTGGCCGACACATCCATTCTTCACACAGATGCTTCAGAAACAAGCCTCCTGCAAGAACAAAGATTCATCTTGGATGGATCGCTTCTTGGAAATGGGCATCAACAACCAAGAAGATGTTTAAGTTACATGTCAGAACTTGTTCTAAAATATTGACCAAACTCACAGTTGATTTTTCTCCATCATCTCACCTTGTACCTAATAGGGGGGGAAATGGTGGTCATCTACAAGCTTCAAAGCCACATCAAGCGAGCTTGAGCCACAACCTATCATTCCAGATTCAAAGTTGTAGACAGAGACATAGCAGTTCAAGCAAGCCTGAGCCATAATCTATCATTCCAGATTCAGAGTTGTAGCTAGAGACACGGATGCCCATGAGCATGCCTTTGGTTGGTGGATAGCCTTAAACCATCTATGCAAGGTTTATATTCTTCCTCTTTAAAGAATTTAGAAAACTTCCTCTAGCAAAATACTTCAGCTTCTTTCCAATTGTGGAAGAGTTCCAGGAAATGTATCAAGCATCCCAGAGTTGGTGGTCATCCTTAAACCATCACAGGTTGTAGACCTCCCTTCTTCTAGGTTGAAGGTCTCCCTCTTCAAATATGAGGGACACTTCCTCTAGCAGACACCCTCAGCTTCTTTCCAGATTTGGAAGAGTTCTGGGTGTTGAACCTTTAGTTAAACTAAGAGGGGGGGGGGGGGTGAATCAGTTTAACACATTCCTGAACTTTTAAAACTTTTCATTAAACTTATTCATATCAAATTTAATGTGTGAGTAATCTTAGAATGTAAGAAGCAAGTATTAGTATAATATAGTAGTAGGCTTAATATGAGAGCAGTAGGTATTAAGCAGATGATACATATCAGATCAATACATAAATATCATGCACAGAGACATCAGACATAAGTGGAAACCCATAAAGGGATAAAACCACATCTTATTATTGTTGTGATGCAAAGGCAAGCTCCAACTCCCTCTCACCACTGTTTTTCTGCAGGCACCAACCTACAGGAGGCTCCAACCTCAATTCTGCAAGCTACAACTTGCAAGGAAGCACCAAATCCCTTCAATTTTCTGCAGGCACCAACCTACAGGAGGCTTCAACCTCATTCAGCTACAACTGACAGCTATCAAGCTGCAACTTGATAGGGAAGCTCCAACTTCCTCAATTTATCAAACTGAATGTTTGTTGATTTACTTCAGATATCAGCTCTGTTTTGTAGCTTCTCTTTCTGCTCTTCTTCTCTTAATTTTCTTTGCTTTATTCTTCTATATTCTGCATTCTCTATATTTTCTCTCTCTCACTCTTGAGCTTATCAAATTGATATTATATATAGAAATTCTCACATGACTGTTTGTATTTCACAAGGAATTTGGAGTGAACAATCATGACTCTTTGGCTTCTGTCTTCTTCTTCCTTTTTCCAACTCATTTTTAGAATTATTACAATTTGTACAAATTTCCATGCTACAGTGGGATTTTGTCTTTTCCTTAGGATACTTGCCTTTGCATCACAAACAATAAAAGTTAATTACAACATTTACATTCACATTTTTAATTACATATTTCAATTTCACTCAGCTCCTTTTCTGGATTTTGGCTTTACTAGATTTGTCTTTTCCTGCTGCTGTTAAGAACCTGTTCTGCATACACTTTGTTCACTGTCATCTACATATTCCCTGTTTTCTGTGCTTATTCACCTGTCCAACTCATTCCTGTACATATTCCTGTTCACCGAAATTTCATCTCTGCATGCTTTCCTCTTCTTTTCCTTTTCCATAATTGCATTCAAGTTTCATGCCCAATCATTTCCCAATTCCGGACAATCTCACAATCTCTGCTTTGTTCTACGCTGGCAGTTTCAATGCTTAAATCTGAAGTGTTAATAAATCAACCATATTCCCAGTACTTTTCAATATTTCACTTAACTATGTGTAAATGCATCCCAAGCTTCATTTCCCAAAGATGTGCGCCATCCTGACAATCTCACAACGCCCAATTCTCATCTTTTTATTCAGTAAGGGTCTTCTTAATCCTCTGTTCAATTCATTCATCAAATTCTTAGAATTTGATTAATGAATACCTTTACAACCTTATATCTCCCAATATAACAAGTCCTTTTTCAAAATAAAACCAACGCACTCAACCATCCACAATTCTGGCAATTCAACAGGTTCTTGTTTCCGGGACTGGCAATTAAATAAAACTCCAAGCCAAGGAATTGCAGTCTCACTACTTAATTCTTCTTTTGGATTTACTTATCCTTTGATCCAATCTCATTTTACACCTGAATAACAATGCTCCCACACTATTCATATTCATACATTATACGCACAGCATAATATCTCAACCTATATAATATATATATGCAATTCATTCACGCAAATAACCTGACATCCGTAAGGATTGACCGCCAATACGATTAAACTCTTTTAATATATTTCACCGAACCTTATACTAGGATTTCAATACGTCGAATAACGTTAATGAACCAAATTCATTACATATATCTCCGCCGGGGCCCACAATACAATCAAATGAATGCATACACTGTACCTTGTTAACCCACGCGCCCATCCGACGGTTGGTATTACGTTGCCCGATCCAACGTATATCGCTCGATCAACATGCGCAAACAATAACGCGCGATGGCGCTCCGTTAAACGGTGGTTTTACTATTCATCCAGGGACACGCGCCGATCAATCAATGGAATCGTTGCGAAACTCCAAAATACCGCCTTCCGTAGAATAGTGGTGCGATGAAATCCACCGTTCGCTCCAAACCACTGTTACTATTCATTGGGTTATGGTTCCACTTCCCCGATCATGGTTCCATCCATCTTTATTATTTAAAAAATCGCTCACTTTTCAATGTATTATTATGATTCAACTCCGCTCCATTCAATTATATATATATATATATATATATATTTCGACTATGGTTCTGCTCCATTCAATTATAGATATATATTTTTTCGACTATGGTTCCGTTATACTCTGACGCAGAGTTCCACCATTCATAACCCTTGTGGCTATGTGTACAGTGCTCATCCCCACAGAGCCTATTCACGCTAGTTCGCAGAGCTCATTACACTCTAGGTATGTACAATTTAAAAACACCACATCGACCAGAAGTCGAGTTCTTCAACTAAATACAGAGCATTTGAATATAAAGTCCGGAAATTAATTTATATTATGTGTAACGCCCGGCTATATAAAAAATTCTCAGAATTTATATATATATATATATATATATATATATATATATATACATATTCTTGGAATAACAGCAGTTTCTATGCAATAACAACTGTGGCTCTGCCTCTGCCACTTCTGTCACTCTGCCTCTGCTTCTACTGCTATGATAACGGCTATGTCTCCGTATTTGCTTCCTCTGCCTCTGCCTTTCTCCTTTATATTCATTTCCTCTTTGCTGCCTCCATTTTCTCTCTTTGTCTCCTTGTCTCTGCATCTGCTACCTCCTTTTCCATCAATGACAACATTTCCAACAGTCTCCCCCTTTGGCATTAATGGCAATACATTTTCTCTGTTTGCCATCTCTTTCTCCTGTTGTTTGCTCTTCCTCTTTGCCTGCTCTTCCTCCTGTTGTTTTCTCTTTCTATTTGCCTGCTCTTCCTCCTGTTTTTTGCTCTTCCTCCCCCTTTGACATCAATGGAAAAGGGTTGCTTTTTGCATTTCCTCTCTCTGAGTTATGTTTAGGCCCTCTTATGCTGACTTTGTACCATGCTGCTCCATAGTGATGTATAAGACTTGTTGAGAGAACACTTTGAGGATTATCGAATTTGAATATACACTGTAAATTGATACACTTCTTTCACTTGTATAGAGCTAAAAGTGAGAATAATGATACTTCATAGAATACATTGTATCAGCTTTATCTAGTCAGAGATGTATAATCACTACTCGTCTTTTATGTTTCAGATTCTTAATATAATGTTTCATAGCACAATACTGATCCTTTTGCTCTGTAATTGACCTTTTGATGCTTGAATAATGTAGATAACTCTAGGATAATAACTTGGTGTTATTTTGCCTTAATCCTTTGATCCTGAGGACCTGATTCATGCTTTCCTTGCTAACTGTTCTCCTCTTGGAATGATAATTTCGTTTTTGTTCTCCCCCTGAAATGATATTTTCGTTTTTGTTCTCCCCTGAAATTGTGTTTTCTCTTTATATCAGAGAGTAGCATCTGCAGATACTACCCCTATTTTATCTCTCAAATATTGAAATGGTTCTCTAGCAAGAGGTTTTGTAAATATATCTGTTGTCTGTTCTTTTGCTGGTACATATTCCAGCTTTACTATCTTCTGAGCCACTTGTTCTCGGAGGAAATGATACTTGATTGGAATATGTTTAGTTTTTGAGTGAAGTACAGGATTTTTAGATATACTTATAGCACTTGTATTATCACATTTTATTGAATGGGTTCATGATGCTTACCTTCATGTCTTGAAGAGTTTGCTTCATCCACATGACTTGTGTACAACATGTTGTAGCTATGCTATATATTGGCAATTGTAGAAGATATGGATATTTGTTTCTTGCCTTAACCTGCCACAGACTTTCTCTAGATAGAACGATCTCTAGATAGAAAGCACCTCCACTTGTAATTTTCCTGTCATCAACACAACTGGCCCAATCTGCATCTGTGTATGCTGTTAAAGTGAAGCTTTTTCCTTTAGGATACCAAAGTCCATACTGTGTTGTTCCTTGTAGATATCTGAGTATTCTTTTTACTGCCAAAAGATGGTTTTATTTAGGTGTTGCTTGATATCTTGCCACTAGTCCTACTGCTAGCATGATGTCTGGTCTTGATGCTGTCAAATACAGCAGGCTTCCTATCATGGATCTGTAGAGATTTTGATCTACATCTGCAGTCCCATCATCAACACAGAGCTTGCATCCCGTGATCATGGGTGTTGTCACAGGTTTGCAGTCCTCCATTTTGAATTTTTTCAGCATTTCTTTTAAGTATTTTTCCTGAGAGATGAAGGTGTCTGTGTTCTTTTTTTGAATTTGCAGTCCCAAGTAGAAACTGAGCTCTCCAATCATAGACATTTCAAACTCTGTTTTCATCTCATCAGCAAACCCTTTTGCTAGTTCATCTTTGTTGCTGCCAAACATAATGTCATCAACATACACTACAACAATCAGGAGTTCATTTTCATGGGCTTTTATGTATAGATTGCTGTCTACTCCACCTCTCTTAAAACCCTGTTTTTGAAAATATTTATCCAGTCTTGAGTACCAAGCACGAGGAGCCTGTTTCAGGCCATATAGGGCCTTCTTCAGTCTGCATACATAGTCTTCTTTGTCTTTCAATAAGAAGCCTTCTGGTTGTTCCATGTACACTTCTTCTTCTAGATCTCCATTAAGAAAAGCAGACTTTACATCCATTTGATATACCTTGAAGTCTTGGTAGCATGCAAATGCCAGGAACATTACAATGGCTTCCGTGGCCTACGGGAAATGTTTCTTCATAATCAAGTCCCTTGATTTGTGGTATCTTGCAGATCAGCCTGTTTTCAACTCCAGTACTGTCTTACTCCATTTCATTTTGTTTAAATATTGTTTTGAATAATGATATTCTTCTCAGGTTGGTGAACTGGTTCCCAGTGTCTCTTCTCAATTTGATCCATTCTTCATTCTGTTTCTTTTGCCAATACTTGTCCTTCTTTGACTTCTTCAAACCTCTTTGTGGCTCTATTTGTGATAACATGGCTATCTTCTTCTTGTAACATTGGATTCATTGCCTTCTTGTTTGAACTCCTACACTCTTGTCTCCTATGATTTGATCTTCTGGATGGTTCTTTTGAGTGTATCTTGAGGGGGTTTTTGAGTTCAGTTCAGCATTTTCTGATGTTTTGCTTGTTTCTTCATCATCTTGGTCCTCTTCTTCATGATTTTCAGGATGGTTGCTGCAGTCTATATCTCTTGTCTTGTTTGGAAGTTCTTCATCAAATCTTACATCAATACTTTCTACAATTTTTCGAAGTGTCTTGTTGTAGCATATGTATCCTTTACTCTTGGATGCATATCCTAAGATTATTCCTTCATCTGCTCTTGCATCAAACTTCCCCAGATTTTCATCATTATTCTTTATGTAGCACTTGCTGCCAAAGACTCTAAAGTGTTTGATTGATGCAGGTTTACCATGCCATAGCTCATAAGGTGTCTTGTCACTGTTAGGTATTAAATGAGCTTTGTTTAGAATATGTACTGCTGTGTGTACAGCTTCTTCCCAAAAGGTTTGAGTAATGTTACTCTCTTGCATCATAGCTCTGCCCATTTGTTGTACAAA
>JAXQQM020059727.1:0-43860 GCA_034641835.2 Pinus albicaulis | reverse complement strand
TGTGAATGTTGTTTCTTTTGAGCACTATTTAGAATCGAAAGGCAACATGTGACTTAATTTCCATGTAGGTGTTGGATTGATGCCACCGCGGTTGGAGTATATGGTGTGGTGAATGTGGGGATCTGTGATCCTATGATTTTTTTCTTTTTACCTGAAAAAAATGATTTATATGATACCCCTATATTTGTATATTTACAAAGTAGTCGACATTTTTCTCTTTCAAGGTCACTATGTGATATGAGGGTTTGTCACATAAATCACGTATAGAAATTCATTGGATCAAATCCGTTAAAGTCTCTAAACTCTACTGAGTATTATATCACTAGTTGGGAGTTCAATCTATATACCATTCCTATTCCTATTCATGTTGGATGATCAGAATAGATAGTGAAAACATCTAATGGAGAGGCAGGGGCTTCTGTTGCTAAGGAACTAGATCGCCAATTTGGTGGAGCTATGAATTTAAAGGCGATAATGAGACTATCAATTCTCTATCAATGTCCATTCCATTTTTTCAGAGGCGGATAGTTGGATGTGTGGATCCCAACTTGAGGAGCATGTATTTTCTCTATCGAGAAATGAGGCATTGACATCTAGCTTATTTTTCCCACTCTAATGTCAAATTTGTCTTTGAGGCATGAATTTGTCAATTTCCTCATTCATATGGTGATCTCTTAGCTACTACAAAGTTTAGGTTCGATTGGTGATTTTCTTCAGATTTGCTTGACCGTAACGTGGTTGTTGGAGCTCATGAGAGGATCAAGGTGGGTCTGAAAGAAATATAGAAGTGAGATAAAACAAGAAAAGTTGTACTTTCCCAACATGTCTATAATTTTAGACATATTTGATTCTGATGAAGATCTCCTTTTCACGTGGCCAGGAGAAATTTTAGAAAAATAATGTTTTTTTTTTATGACCATGAGAATCAAGAGGCACAATATGCCATGCAAGATCCTAAGATTTAATATTCATGAGTTGATCTTCAGGAAGGACGTAAAGAGGAACAAACTGTTGAAGATCAATTCGAGTGGCCACATGAAGCTTATTACAAAGACGTGGCAGAAGAAGACAATGTTGAAGAGAATTTAAATTATGATGATCTCATGAATATTTATATGTTCGGATGTTAGAAACAACAACAAGGAATAAGAAAAAAATTTTGAATAGGAATTTAAGTTTCTTGAAGCATGGCTTGAAACACCATGTGTTTATGAAGTGAACAAAAAATTTTCATCAATGAATGAAGAAGACAATATCAATGACGTTCTGATGGTTGACACCAAAAAAAGTGAGAGGAACAATCCTCCTATCCATCTTGTCATAATTTTGAGAGGGGTGAGGATAAGAGTTCAAGAATTTTTTCATTGGGGAAGAAAGGAGGTGAATATTTATCACTACCTCATGACCATAAAAGTAAAGATGAAACCTCGCCTAGGTATGAGAAAGCATGGACTCGCAAGAAAAAAGACCAAAATGAAAACCTTTGTTTTTATGTTCTTATGTAAGCCTGGCTGAGACTGAGACAAGCAGGCCTATGTTATTTTTAGTACCCTTTCTCCATTAAGGGTGAGTTTTAAAAGATAATGGAGAAAGTTGTATGTTTAGATAGGATTGAGACTCTAAGATTAGGTCTCGGATCTTAATATCTAGGGAGTGGTTGGAACCACTCCGTTAGTGTGAAATCCTATACATGCGAGGCTTATCTAACTCAATAGTTAGTGCTTTGTATGGAGTGTTTGTGCACAATCCAAGTATCTCACCTGGAGATTCATTTAGTTAATTGATTAATAGAATGATTGTTTTCAACAGTCTATACATATTCCAACCCATTTTTAAAAAATGACCCATGCCATTCCAGGAATCATCTAAAGGCTAACTGAAACCAACATAATCCATTGTAAAGGTCACCGTCTATGGAGGGGAGATTTTGAATTCTTAATGATATTAGTCACCTTGGTAGGAATAAATGATAGATCCACATTTTTAAGATTTTTTTTCTTTCAATTATTTTTTTTATTCTAGAATTTTAGAAAAGTTTCAAATATTAGAGACGATGTTAACAATTTTCCTTATAATTTTAGTCATCGTTCATCTGGTTGAATTGAGAGGGAAGATTCAAATATTCGACAGAATTGTATATATTATAAGACAAGATCAAGAATTTTGAGATATTATTAAAATTCAAGAAACAATTTTCTGAGAATGAAACCTAAAACTTCATTTATAGGTTATTCAAGCACAAAATACTCAATGTATCAATGAATTTTATTCCTTTTAAAAATTAACAAACCTCCAAATATATCATTAAATTTCTTCCTCAATTCGAATAAATATGCAAATTCCACAAATTGAATAAACCATACCTAATGAAATTACTCATTTAAGAGTGGCCTTCACAAAATGGTGTCTTTCCATTCCCAAACATCAGCAAAATTATTCAATATATTTTTTCAGAACTTAAGTCATAAATTGACCCTTAAACATAGCAAGGATAGAATAAACATTAAATTATTTGGATGCTAATGCATAAAAAATAGCATACTTGTGCATTTAACAAAATAAATAGGGATGCATCAAACTAAACATAGAAAGGATCTCGAATAAGCCTTAAATTATTTTGAGGTTGCAACACACTTATGTATTGAATAAAATAAATAATAACAAGGATGCATCAAAATATGCAAACACTAATACTTAAATTTTGGGATTTCAAATACCATGAATATTAAAGTACCATATGAGATTAAACATATATTTGGATTTAATCCACCATTAACTGTATTTTAAATAATGATTTTATCATCTGCCATTGTATTTTTGTGGTAGCATAAGCATAGAAACCAACATACATCTTTAGGATTTCATCGTCTTTTTATTTGTTGCAGAAGACATTTTCTATTAAACCTAATTTTCTACTAGATGGGAGTTAAATTTTAATAGTTGATCATTATTCTTAAAAAAAAACTTTTGATAATTATATAATTGCAAATATTTACACGTCTGATGCAGGAGCATTAGATTCGGGAAAATACCTTGTATTTTATTTAAACTAAGGGGTCTTATGTTTGTGAGGAAATATTAATTTTATGTAAGTATTAGTGAGATTTTTGAGCGATTAAATTATATTTTTAATTAATTATTGTGAGGATTTTTTAATGTTCCCAAATAATTTGGAGAACATGAGAGAAATTAAATTTTAGATATCTGAGAATTAATTATGAGGCTTAAGTTAGATTTAGTTTCAAGATTTTAGGGATAAAATCTAGATTGTAGGGGTGTTGAGATATTTGAGGACTTTTTGGAGTGATTAAAGGGATTTGAATCTAAATTGGTTCAATTCAATTTGTATAAATTAATGAGCCTCAAAGGCAAAACAGATCGGGAAGAATACAGTGATTAGAGGTGAGGTTTGGATAGCAAAGCTTGTTAGCCTACGGGGTTTTGTAAAAGGGCCATTGATTTGGAAATCTAGCCATGTACAAAAGGGTTTTTTAATTGATTATATTTGATGATATTGATGAGGAATTCGTTTTGGAATTTCTGTGTGAATTATATATGTTCTTGGTTAATTCCTGTTTAAAGAATGTTGAATTTCTGTGAAATAAGCATATGAGAAGAGAATCGATTTTTAATTAACATCGATTCATGCTTTGAGGTGAATTAAATCTGCATTGGTTGAAGGAAACACAAGAAAAGGGATCGATCATCCTAGAAGTGGATTGAATCAAAGTTCAGTTCAAATTGATATTTTCATATCGGCTTTGAAGAGATCGATTTCACTGTTTGCATAGTGCATTGGTTAAATTGCAGATTGTATATATAGAATATATACAGCATTGAAGAGCTTTATTCTCAATGTGAGAAAGTGTATGAGAGAGCGTATGATGGAACTGTTCACATTTATTATTAATGGCCCAACGATGTTACATGAGAATCGATTAATAAATCGACACATGAATTGAAATTCGAAATAAAATCAGGTTAAATTATGTTGACATATTATATGCTACATGTTAGAAGATGCACAGGTTGACTTTGTTATGAGTTTGATGCGTGGTGTAGGTATCCAAGAATCTGAAGGCTCATAGTTAATGTTTGAAATCTGTTGAAGGCAATAGTGCTGCGATGAACAAATAGACAAGTCAGTATTTGCGTTGCAAATTAAATGGAAGCCGCATGGTTATACTTGCCAACGGACATGAGAACGTGAAACATTAAAATTCTATTGAGTTGCAGTGCTGGGATCGATGGTACAAGCAGACCTCACATTGAGGTGCGTGAACAATTAGAGATCAATCTATAGTAATTGTGATGCATTTCATTGCAATTGGCAGTTCATTTTAAAGAATGGAGGCCATCTGATGAATGGAAGATGGATCGTTGAAGAAGCTTGATAAGTTAAATGGAAAAGGAAGCGCTAGTCCGATTAAGGAAATGTTAAAAGCACAAAAAATAATTGAACGCATATGGTGAGCTAAAAGGATAGAGCGATGGTGCGAATGCGTGGAGGAGATGTTGTTGAACAGCGTTGGATAGTCGATGCAGAGGAAGGCGTTCAATTAGAAGGCAGGTTTTGGAGACTGAAGCGAATCGAGGATGCAGAGGTTTCTTCAAACACTCTGCAATTGAAGAATTAAATTACAGTGTTGGCCAGCGATGGAGAAGGTAAATTAATGCATGGAAAATTGTTGTTGGCATTTTATTTTTAATCAAAGTCTGTGTTTATATAATTGCCATAGCAAAAAGTCGATGTGTGGAAGCGTGGTCAAACTTGAATGAGGAGAAGGTGCATTATGAATTGCGTAGGTGGTCAGGGAGGTAAGCCACATTTTTATCTACCAAACATGTATTAAAACTATGGCCTGGTCTAGTATTGCATTGAATGGAATGGGAACTTTACATAGTCAATCCAAGGATCGAAGGAGCGTAATTTGTGTGGGGCAAGTGTTATTTTAAATGGTGGTGTTAGCATGAAGATTTCATATAAAATTCATTGATATTATAATGCACAAAATCGATTGCTTGAAATAAAAAATTTCAGTTTCACATTGGTATTTCATAACTAAAAAATCAAATTACTCTTGAATGAAGGAAAGAATAAAAAAATAATTCTCTTCTACTAGAAAGGAGAGAAGTAATTCATAAGCTGAATTTTGTGCATTGAATTTGTTTTCTTCTTCCACTCTAGGGGCCAAAAACCAGCCAACGGTGAGTAACCTAAGAAGATAAGGGTATGCAAAGGAACATTTCATGACAGTGAAATATCCGAATGACTTTTTGGGGCGGCCACAAAACTAGGTAGTTACCCAAAACCACTGGATGCAATTGGAATAGTCAAATGTGCGAGGATGAATATTGGAACAGTCGGATGTGCGAGGATGAAGATAAATGATCAATGCCACCTGTAAGGTCTAAGGATACCTAAACCCAAGCAAGAAATAGGCTCAGGCCACACTGCGTAAAGAAAATATACTCGACACTTGGAGAGTAAGGAAGGTCCGTTACAGACTGTAACCTTCACAATTTAAATCAACCTGTTATAATAATCCAACCATATAACATAAGATTGAATGAACAAGATTATGACACGAAGGCAGTTAGGGGAGTTGTTTTCAAATAAGGACGTCTTACAACATAAATATATTTGTGAATGGTGGTGAGTAATCATTGCATCTCTACTATTTATAAGTCTCTAGTTTATCTATCCACCTATGTGTTGACAATCAACCACATTGAAAAGTTTTGACACGAATATTCCTTATGTGATTTCATCATAAAAAATTTCCATTATAAATTATGAATCACAAAAGCCTACATTCTGAAAATATTAAAATAAATATTATATAAAAATTATTATTACAATTATTCTAATTATTATAATTATGATTATTATAATTACTAGAACTATTATTGTTCTTATACTATACTTTCTAATAATAATAATAATAATATAGATATTAATTAGTCACAATAATTGATTATATTAATAAATGAAATAGATTAATATTATAAAACCAAAAGATTATTAACCTCCAGGGATCAATATTGTTGACCCAGGGAACTGAAAACTCAAGAGATTACTAAATCCAAGGGTTTAATATTATAAATAGGTATCGATTACAAAACCTAAGGGATATTAGAAAAAATGGAAAACTGGAAGGGTCCCCTAAAACCACATAAATTTATATTATTCATAAACCCAAGGAATTAATAAACTCATTCGATTAAAAATATTAAAATTCAAAGAGATAAATATTATAAAACCAATGGAACAATATTACAAGTCGAAGTCATTGATAAACCCAGGGAATGATCAATGTTATAAACCAAAGAGATTGTATTATAAACTCTAGGTAATATAAACACATGTGATCAATAAAACCAAAGGATTAATAGTATAATCCCAAGAGACTAAAATCCCAATGAATTAATAAACCCAAGTGATTGATATTGTAAACCTAAAACACTAATGAAACCAACCAATTATTAATATCATAAACCCAAGTGATTAGTAAACCAAACAGATTAATATTATAGACCTAAGGGAAAATTAAACGTAAGAGATTATTATTATAAACTATAGGGATTAAAATTACAAGGGATTGATATTGTAAACCCTTGGGATGATCAGCCCAAGGGATTAATATTATAAATCCAAATACAAAATCCCTAAAAAAGCATATTCTCCAACTAATAATATTCTATACTTAATTTTCCTTAGGTTGCCATGTATGTTTTAAGTTATACTAGTTCGGCTTGATTCCCCATTTTTTGCATTTGGTGCCACAACTCTTACTAGAACAACATTGTTCTCTCATTCTTGACTTCCGATAAGAAATTCCTCTGTATCACCCCACTTATTTCTTGGTTAGGGTCTAGATCAATGATCCTATGGCAAAAATATAAAATATAATTACATGTTTTGGAGGGATTGCAGGGATATATTTTTGTGTCCATATATTCTTCAATAGATCCCTTCCTCCTTGAATCCATCTCCACCAAATCTTCGCCCGCATCACCATGGCCATTTTTTGAGGGTCTTACATCCCCAACACTACATTTTTTATTAACCTAATTTATTCGAGGAAAGCAAGGGCCATTTTTTATCTAGTATTTATTGAACACATAAGAACACTTGCTCAAATCTTCATATTTGTTAGAGAATAGACTTAGGATCCATGAGTGTTGAGCATGAATAGATTGGAAGTGATTCTAACACTAAAATGAGGAGGACTAGGAAACCTTCTGTGTTAAAATATCTACAAGTACAACTTGTGATTTTCTTCTACATTTTTATTATCAATTCTTTCCATACCTTCCATTGCAACGAGTTATCTACTACAGGGGCACTGAGGTATTTTTATGGAAGATTGTTGATCTTAATTCCTAGGACTCTTCTGACATGATTTTGTACATTTAAAGAGGTATTAAATAAAAATACATGGGATTTATTCTTATTTATTTATATACCTAAGGCAAATGAGAAGGTGTACAACATGTTATTGAATTTCCTTTCTTCCTAAACTATTTTCACCCCTACACCCATTGTATCATTGAGGAATTATTGGTGGCCTGAGGGAGGTCTTCTTGAAAAACTTAAAGAAATTTCTCTCCATTTTTTGCTATTGTTGTCATGAACATATATCTCTCGAAGAACAAAATTTGTCTACTCAGAGAGTTGAATTTGGGAAGGAGAGGCTTTAACCAATTAGCAATGGTCTTAATTATGATTTTATAAAATGCATTAGACAAAGAAATCAATCAATATTACCTATATATGCCCACTTTGTTTTTTGGGGGTATCAATGATAAAGGTTTCATCTAAGGCTTTTAGATTATTTTTTTCTCTCCAACGTTCTTCAATTTCTCTCCAAAAATCTCCCCCAATTATTGACCACCATAACTTGAAAAATTCAACAATGAACCCATGAGTTGTAAGAGTTTATTTAGGGTGCATTTCTTTGATAGTTTCTTGGGTCTCCCCCTTTGTAATTTCCCACAGAAGTGCCTTGTTTTTCTTTCTATTTATTATTGATGTAATTTTTTTGGTGATTTTCATAAAGGTTGTTCTCTTGTGGACTACGGTATTTGAGATGCTTTATTGAAAAAATTGGACTAACTCTTATGAAATCTCCTAGTGCATATCCAACATTTACCCATGGGCTCCTTTCACAGAGAATATTTGATTATAGTATCATTGTTATAACAAATATTTATGGAAAATGGAAGTGTTCTTATCCCCTTCCTTTAACCATTGAATTCTAAATTTTTGTTGCCAAAATATTTCCTCTTGTTTGTTATGCTCCTCAAACTCTCACAAGGCCTTTGCCTTAGCCTTAATTAATTCTTATGATTAACCATTTGTAGTGCATTCCTTTTGGATTTTTAGCTCCAGATTTCACATTTCCTCTATAATGTCCATGAACCTCTCCATGTTCCATCATTTAAGTTGTCCCTTCATATTTTTAAACTTTTATATAGAGAAAGAATTGATGAATTTATAAATTTCTGTGAGGAATTTAAGATGCCCAAGCCATAATTTTTCAGATAAAAATGCTCGATTGTAGGTCATTTTATTAGATATAAAATTAGATTAATTTCCCAACCATTTCAACCATGCTTTGGGATAATGGTGGCATCAGTGAAAGCATCCCATGCCAAGACATTCTCTCTTATGAATTACTTGTCTAGCGTTGATGCAATTTGATGTTTCCATGTTTTTTTATTGTTCTAGGTATACACTCCATTCACTATGATGATCTTGATCAACCTAAACCATCCAGTGTTGATGCAATTTGATGTTTTCCTGTTTGTCTATTCTTCTAAGTGTACACTCCATTCATTATGATGACCTTGATCAACCTAAACCATGTGTAATATCATGGAACAAAGCCACTTCAACATCAACCTTATGTGTAGCCCCTTTCTTTTCCTACAAATACATAATTAACTTGAAGTCTCCCATGATTATCCAGAGGTTTGGGGAGATTCACTTGCTCATATGAGAGATTGACTAAAAAAGAACAATAACTCTTGTGAAACATTTGGACAATATATAATTATGTAAAATATATTATTTATAAATTTCAATAATTTAAAAAAATGCCTTCCAAAAAACAAATAAATATATAAAATAATATAAAAATTATAAACAAATAAAAACAAATAAAGTATTTTATTATAACAATGTACATATTACCATCATTAAAAATCTATATTTCATATTGCATGGTATGGTATTTCTATTCATCGATTTCATATTGCATGGTATGGTATTTCTATTCATCGATTGATATTATAAACTCAATAAGGAAAAATGCTTACTTCATTCAAAAATATTGATGGGAATTTAAAAACTATACTTAGTGAGTTGTTTTCTGGAAAATTGTGATTAAAGATTTTTCATTTTAATAAAGAAAATTACAACGTTAATAAAATTACTCTATTTTTTATCCTATGAACTAGAGGTTATTTTTTTGAAATGTCAATGATATATTTAACTTTTTGAAATGTGTTAAAACTCTTGATAACCACATGGGATGGGATTATAATTTCCAGTAAAATTTCTATTAATTTGAAAAAAATAAATTAAACAAATAATAATAAAATACTAATTTAAATAAGTCTAATTTTTAATTTATTCATAAAAAACACGTTATTAAAAATATAGAAAAATTAAAATATTTTTAATTACAAAAAATTAATTTGATTATTTCTAAATTTAAAAAATATATATATATTTAACAAAAAAAATATATATATATTAATTTTAATACAACTTTTCTGAAAATACAAAATATAATTGTTGAAATACAACTAAATTGAAAATACAAAATCTCAATATTTAGAATTTCCAAATGTAAAACAAATTTAAAGAAAAATGTTATTAATATTTTTAATTTAGTAATAATATAAAACTAAATTTTAATTTCATAAAATTTTAATAAATCAAATATGATAAAAATTTTGATAAATAAATACAAAATCTCAATATTTAGAATTTCCTAATGTAAAACTAATTTAACAAAAAAATGTTATTGATACTTTTAATTTATTAATAATATAATTTATTATGCAACAATATGAAACTAAATTTTAATTTCATAAAATTAAAAAAAAAAATAGAATAAAATTATAATAAATAAAATATAATGAAATTTTATAGACGACCTGAGTTGGTGTTCATACACCATTCGTATTTAACTTAGCATTACAAAAATACTAAAGATACTAACGATTCAAAAATAGTCAGAATACTAAGACAAGGAGTAGCTAAGAAACATATTCGACCTCAATAGATACTAATGGCCTTATGACATTTCCTCGGCGCAATTTGAAGACGAACAGCATCGCCGCGTCTTCTTCTACGCGCTCAACAGATGGTAAGCTGAATATCCACTGCATATTTGACTCCCACGGCTTCCTCGCTCTGTTGCATTTAGATAAAAAAAAAAAACCAATCGTTGCAGCCAATCCCCTACGGTGCAAATAATCAACCATGTTTGTTTCTTGCAGCACCATGCCAATTGTCAGGAATAAATTTAAGATGCCTCCTTGGCTTGCAAAACAAGCGTTAAAAACTCTGCACAAAGTGCTGCCTAGGGTAAAAGCACAAGTACACAAAGTACCAAAAGTCATTTCTCATGGGAAGAAAAGGAAAGTGCAGAAATGGAGAAAGAGGACAAGAAGGCTAATTATGAAAATGGAAGTTCAGTTGATATCAATACATCAATTAAGTTATATTTTGATATATTTCTTTGGTTCTTCTACCATGGGATCTAAGGATGTATTTCTAGTTATATATGCAAATGGGATTTAATGCTCAGATGCTCTGTGCTACATGGCCTTGCAGCCAGCTTTTCACCTTTATTGGTGGCCAACAAACCTGGTTTCCTACGGACAGGTTGAGGCCACAGTCTGGATTATGTTTTTTGTCACTTGTTTTTTTATTATAAATAGCAAATAGAAAAATCCCGCCTAATTTACAAAAGAAAAAATATCAATACCTCAATTGAATATATCGATAAGAGGCAGTAGTGGGCACTCGAAGAACAACAAGAGATGGAGAAAGACGGAGAGGACGTCATTCCCGCCACAAATACAATTTCAACTCATCATTAGTGTCATTTAGAAGATATCGATGAGGCTGCTGATGTTTATATCAAAAAAATCCGCCAGCAGTGGTCTTTAGAGAGACAACAAGAGATGTCTAAGAAGAGATGCCCATCAAAAAACATCATCAGTGTCATTTAGAAGATATCAATCAGGCTGCTGATGTTTATATCAAAAAAATCGGGCAGCAGTGGTCGTTAGAGAATAAAAAAAAAAGACTAAAATGACTAAAACGTTAGGAATTGGGTTGAAGTTAGTAAAATGACAAAAACGTCGGCTTAACGAGAATGTCGGCTTAACAAGAATGACACCTTAATCTAGCCATTCTTATCTTAATTATAAATTTCCGAAATATCTGATATGATTTGTGTCATTATGAAGTTAATTGTATACTCTTCACTCAGATTGCTGCTGAGTATAAAACTTCCAAAATAATTTTGAATCTACAATCAAGTTAGTGTGAGAGCATTAAACACCTGGAACAATAACATGCGTTCGATATTGGAGTTA
This sequence comes from Pinus albicaulis, assembly GCA_034641835.2. Classification (NCBI taxonomy): domain Eukaryota; kingdom Viridiplantae; phylum Streptophyta; class Pinopsida; order Pinales; family Pinaceae; genus Pinus; species Pinus albicaulis. Next base: position 32,238 of record JAXQQM020059727.1, on the reverse strand, counting down.
CTAGGAATTATTCACAACCACACCGCCACGCATTTCGCTTCTTGGGTAGAGCTTTTCCTTGGGCCAGGATCCCTTCAATTCCAGGAAGAGGAACCCAAAGCTCAGAAGCGGATGAATGACCTCTGCTGGCTTGCACACAATTTCTCTACGTATTACAAGTAGAGAGACTCGAAGAGCATGAACTGCACACAATTTCTCTATTGAAGGACCTCTGCTGGTTTGCACACAATTTGGCTAGAGACAAAGATTAGCCACGTTGACTCTCACATACATCATATCATAAATAAATAAATAAAATTATATTTACCCATTTTAACGCTACGATTACTGCATAATACATGAGTACATAAACTAGTATATATACGCTATGATTTGGCACATACTAGTCGTGGAGATACCTTTTTGTTAATTTTTCCAGTAATTATGCCTTGCTGGCATCATTGTTCAAATTTCAATGCCACATGACAATTGGCACCGCTGAATTTAATACACTACTTTTCCATTGTTATTATAATTAGAGTGATTAGTACCATACTGCATATCTTGAAAGTTTGCTGCGTATGATTTCTTAATTGGTAATCAATTTCCATAGGAGGATAAGGATTGATAATGCGGGTTTTCATTATTAACTCCTCATTCGTACTTTCGCTCTGCTGATGTCTTCTCTGTGTTGGAATTTCTGAGAATTCCAGAACAGACAGTGGAGAGAGTAATAATATCCTGTTTAACACAAAGAAATTAATGCAGATCGCAACATCGCAAATCGCATTTTCATTTGTGCCGTCATATGGTTAATCGCAAATAACTACGATGCGATCCCATCGCACATCGCACATATCGCATATCGCACAACGTGCGTTCAAATGCGATATGGCGGTGGGGCCCGACAAGTCGGTTGAATAGTTTAAAGTTTTTTTTGTTTTTTGTTTTGTTGTTTTATATGTTTTATTATATGCGCGGCCACATATATAAAGCAAAGGCCAGTGAGGCTAATTGTAATGTTTTTTTTAATACAGAACAGAGTTGTTTTTATGCACAGCAGTGTGGGATTGAAAATACACAGCAACGTATTTTTCAGAGAGAGACAGAGATTTGTTTTGAGAAGCACTGCATCTGTAGCAATCGATCATATTTTGTAAATCCCTCTGTGTGAGGAAGAATTTGTAATAATTTTTTTTATGAAATAAATATTTCAACACTCTGCAACTCCGCTGCAAGCCTACTCCATCGAGCTACTGTCCTTTCTCTTGCTTCAACTCTTGTGTATGTCGGAAAAAATTTAGCACAATGCCCTACATGTATTTAAATTTCACTTATTATTACCCTATGAAGCAATACTCGTAAGTTATTTAAGCCTTTCACAATTGCATTGAACTCGGGAGACCCACAATGGCTCTCTTCCATCTCTTGTGTTCATTCTTAAATGATGTCTGAGTTGGTTGTGATGTTAATATTTCTCCAGGTTCAAGTTCTCGATAACCTGACTATGCGAACTCCATTCCACCTGTCGGCAATCAATAGTGGTTGGATAGGTATTTTATTTTTTTTAAAGGGGTTTATCCAAACATTATTATGATTATCTCTTCTCTCGTGTTTGCAGAGTCTTAGCCTTCTTTATTTTCTATTTCTAATCTTCTTATGAAATTTTATGGTGTCATAGGGTTCCGGCCATGGACCATAGAGCTTGCAGTACAGGTAAGGCCATTTACCCTTGTCCGTTTTGGTGTTTCATTCCTTTCAGAAATTATTTGTATTTGCAAACTAATCAGTGGCGAAATTTATCTTTGTTAAACAGGTAATTCACATGGACAGATTCTGGAAGTTTTTGGCTTGTCAATTACTTGAATTCCCGTCAGCTTATACAACCGTCTACATTGTTGTGCTTACAGGTATTTGAATACATCCACGCGAGGAGCTTATTCTTCGAAGCTAGGCTCGCTATTTCTTTGGTCCCTTGGTCTTTTGCTTATTGGGGTTTTCCGGCTTAAATTTTCCTTAAGGCAACCGATGTTGTTTCATGGCTATATTAACATTTAGGATTTGCCCTAAATGAACAAATTTTTATACCATGTAATAAATGATTTGTTATACATTGATAGAAGGAAATTCTTAATTTAAAGCACTGTTCCATTTTTCACTTCTATTATGGTTAATTCTCACGAAATTTAGAAGTTTAAGACTCGCACTTTTCCTTTGGTATTTTTATTTGTAAATGTGAACACGTTGTGGTTTTCCTCTTATGCTATCCTTGTGTGTTTTGTAAATTATTCCCGTTATTCACATTTTTCATATTAGTACTTGAATATTGTCCTTAATGTTTACAGTTTGAGTATATTTCCATTATTACTCATGTTCTTTCTAGTAATTACTATTTCTAGTTTTTCTTTTTACCTAATCTCTCTAGAAGTTTGCATGCGAGTATTACTTTTCAGTAGTAATTATATTCTTCAATTCAGGAAATTTAATATACATTGGTTTGGTATAACGGATACATCTTGGTTATGTTTCACCATTATTTTAACTGTAGCATTTTCTAAATTACAGAAAGTAGTTTTATGTATTTCTTCCAAGAACAGAAGTTTTGTTTTTCTTCTTTCAGTTAAATAATTTAGAGAGATGTCTGGGCCATCTAGCTCTCATGTCCGCGTATATCATAGCTTGACAAGAAGCGACCAACTCAAAGCTTCGAGTTTTGACTCTGAACCCTAAGCTAACGGTTTCCTGGATTTAACTACAGTAGATGTTTTAATTGTTTTTCTCTTTTTGCGTGATAATATAAATACAATTTTCTTCTAGTAACAAGAGAAAACTTCAACACTAAATTTCTACACAGTTCATATATCCTTATATCCATCCTGTTGTAATCTTCTCAATATATCAGAATAGTGCATACATATTTCTGGAACAAGTATCTTCATTTAATGATTTAAATAATATTAAACGTACTAAAAGATATTTTTATCTAAACATCATATTCCAGTACAGAATATTTCAAAAGTATGTTCACTACAAAATATTTGAACAATGTGTTAACTTACCTATTTTTTCTGAATTAGCTGATGATGTCCTCCCTAACATCACAAAGGATATTATCTCCTCATCTCCCCTCATTCCCCTCACTGACATGACTAGGTTGAAAAAATGTTTAGAAGAGACCTTAAGACCCTTGGTCCAGTACTCTTCTTCTCAGAATTTAGGGACGTTGAGTGTTTTCCATTGGTTATAACCAGCTCCAGAATTCTCCATTCTCTTCCTTCCTTTCCTTAGTCATAGAACATAACCCCTTTTCCTTTGGATGTACTTTTTATCCTTAGAGGTAAGGTATTTGCCTTTAATTATTTTTTGTTCAACCACTTTTAGTTCTTGGAATACTTTTACCATCTGTCTTTTAGCTTTTCTGGTATCCACCATTCCATAATTAAATTTTATTTTAACAAGACATAATTAATTTATGTTCATCATATAATTATTTTTTCAAAAGAAAATAAATGTTTAGTCTCTTTAAACAAATAAATAAGATACAAACTAATTATCACTTAAGCTAGCTGTCACAACTTCCCCCCTGGAAGTAAACACCATCCTCGGTGTCTCACTCCAGCTCAACAAACAATTCTGGATAAGCCTCAGGAACAAATCCTTCATCTTCCCAGGTAGCCTCATCCGTGCTGAAGTGTTTTCACTGCACTTTAACATCTGTGGTGGCTCACCTCTAGAGCATGATTTCTCTCTGATCGAGTATATGCAGAGGTTTGAATAGAAATTATTCATTCAGCTCAACCTGCATTCAACAAGTAAGCCACTTAGAAATTATTCACCTCTAGAGCATGATTTCTCTCTGATCGAGTATATGCAGAGGTTTGAATAGAAATTATTCATTCAGCTCAACCTTAGAAGTAAGCCACTTTGAGGGGGAAACCTCTAATACATTACATGAATGAAAAATTCTTGGATGACAAAAATTATAAAGCCTCCTTTCTATATATAGGAGTGCATGGGACCACAATGTAATCCTAGTGGGGTCACAATGTAATCCTAGCCAACCTAACAATAATAATTTAAGGGCACAGCAATAACAATATGGGGGTTACAGGGGTACAAAAATAATAGTAAGGGTGTTACACTAACAACAATAAGGGACTATACTAGTAATATAGGGACCTATCATCTTGTTTCAGTCCACACAACAGTCTCTTGAGTCTACACACATGCGACTCTCTATCAAAGGTATCAAAACCTTTTGACTACTCAGTATATACCTCCCCTTTAATCACTCCTTTGAGTAAGATTGTATTTACAACCATCTAATGTATTTTCCATCCCATCTGCACTAAAATTCCAATGATGGAATTTATTAACGAGTAATTTTTTATTGGTGTAAAGGTTTCCTCGTAATCAATCCCCTCTAGCTACAGGAAACCTTTGGCCACAAATATGGCCTTTTGTTTCTCCACACTCCCATCTACTGCCTGCTTCACCTTATAGATCCACTTAGATCCTACAACTGACTTCCCCTCCATCCTTGGGACAAATTCCCATGAAAATTTTCATATAATGAAATCATACTCATCAACCATTGCATCAACCCAAACAGATTGCTAAATTTCTTCCTTAAATGACGATGGCTGTATCTGTACACTACCGTTTGTAAGGGACATGTAGCCAATGTAATGCTCTAGGGACCCTATTTTGCTGTGTTGTGATATGGGTGCTTCCACAGACCCTCTAACATCAAGTAACAACATGTGAGCCTATATGGTGCACTTCCTTCTCTATCAGGATGTGTCTGCATGAGAGGGTGATTCCACTTTCTATTCCTTTTCTTGTGGTTGCTAAATATCTTAAGGTTCTTATTTTGGAGCCAAGCGCTCCTCAACTGCATGCAATTGAAGCTCCCTCTAAAGGGAAATTCACATGGAACTCTCTTCATCAAATTTCACATCTCTTATCACGACTATCATCCTGGATACTAACAAGTACACTAGATAGTCGCAAGGTGTATTGGTGTACCCCAAAAATATTCCCAACTCAACTATTGGTTCTAGATTTTTTGTGGAATCCTTGGTCACATGGAAATAAACTGATGAATGACAATTTTTTAATTGCGTCACATTTGGTTTCTAACCTACAAAATCTTGCTCTAATGTACTCATCCCAAGTATCTGATGAATACTTATGTTCCCCAGAAACACTGATGTGTCACACGCTTCTACCCACATATGCAACGATAGCCCTGATCATGCAACGTCGCTTGTGTTTCTCCCACAATAGTTCCATTCATCCTTTCTACAACCCCATTTATTGTGTGTTATGAAGTGTTATCAATTCTTGTCGAATTCTTTTTGAAGGATAGAATTTATTGAATTCATTCAAGACATCTTATCCAACATTGTCACTCTTGAGAGCCTTCACCTTCTTCTTTGTACATTTATAGATAAGTGCTTTGAACTCACAAAAATTTGATAACGTATGATATTTATTCTTCATAAAGAATATCCAACACTTCTGTAAAAAACCATCTAAAAAAATCACAGAATACCTGTGTTTTGTTTTGGATTCTTTCGAGAATGGTCCATACACATATAAGTGAACTCTTTCAAGGATCTCCTTTACTTAAAGTTCCTTATCTTGATAGGTGGCTTTGGTGTACCTCCTAAACGTACACCAATTGCATGTACCGTGTTACTCAAGTGCACCCTTGGGAAGTCCTGTAGAAGTATAGTACATCATCATGAAAGCCCCATGAGGTAGATGGTGCAATTTTCTATGCCATAGCTCATCGATTTCTTGACTCTCCACCTTTTATTTCATGATCAAGGTAGCATAGTCTTCTACAACTTATTTTTAGAGGTACTTTACTTGAACCAAAATATTCTTCACCTTTCCCATGGCTTTGTGATGAAGGAATACCTTTCCTTTACCAATTATCACATCATAGCCATGGTATTCCAACATAGCAGCTGAAACTAAATTATTCTTTAAACCAGTAACACACATGACATATTTTAAAGTCATATGAGTACCAGAATCCCTTTGAAATTTAATTTTATCTATGTCGGTCGTGTTATACCTCCCGTAATCTCCCATCTTGATGTGGATCTGGAGATCCTTCTCCTCCAAGTTACTAAATAATTATTTGTTTCTAGTCATATGGAATGAAGCTCCACTATCTAGGTACCACATACAACCCCTCAACAATGACACCATGCATGTGATGAGAGTGAAATTGAACTCGAACTGTGAAGAAATTTATCCTCTTGAGGGCTTATTGTAAATATTCTTGTGAGAACACTCTTTAGAATAGTGTCTAAGATCATGAAAGTGGGAAAATTATATCTTTGAAAAGTCCATCTTCTTGCATGCCTCACCAGAATCTAGTTTGGAATGGGACACCTTCCCTTTCCATTTCTTCACCTTTCCAGCCAAGTCACAATTCTTCTCATCATTTTTATTTGATGAGGATCCATATCTACTGTTCTATCAAATCTCTAGTTGTACCAATTCAAGCCATAATTGCTCCCACTCTGGCAACTTGTCCCTCCCATTCACCGAATCTTGGTAGCTATGCCAGCTTTTGGGAAGGCCTAAAACTGCTAGTCTCACCAAATCATCCCTGCTAACTGTCGCACAAGCACTTTGAAGCTCATCTTGACATTGAGTGAACTTAGTCAATTATTTTGGTATTGTGTCGCCCTTCTCCATCATTATCTTTCTTACCCTTTCCTTCATCGTCATCTTCCCATGGTCGCTATTGTTATGAAACAAATATGTTAAGGCCTTCCACATAGAATATGGAGTTTCCTTTCCATGGAGGTATGATAAAATATGATCTTGAACTCCTTCTAACAGAATCCTTATTTCCTTTGCTACATTCTTATTCCATGTATCAATATTTTTTAGCATCTCTTGTTGCAGGCCTAGGAATTTCATTGTCTATGATTAATTTCAACCTGTTTTTTTCCAACAATGACTTCCTCTTTTCCTTCTAGGCTATGTAATTCAAACTACCCTCAAGGCCATATTCGAGTCTAAATCGACAAAAGGACATCATAATCTACTGCTGATCCTAAAGAACAAATCTCCAAATTCAATTCACCTGTTCAAAACAAACTAGTTTTCTTCTCCACTATAGTGATTCTTTCTCTCATCCCATGTATAAAATACATATAGATTCAATTGATATTGTAATATAATAAAAAAGAATACTTTAATCTACTCTAAAAATTGTGGAAACCAATTACGATAGCATAATCACATAGAAAAGAAAGAGAAAGAATTTCAATCACACAACGCAAATATTTATCAAGGGTAAGCCTAAGCTAAGACCCTTCTACTTGCATATAGCATTGACTAAAAATATGAAACAATACAATCCTCTCTCGAGCTTGATAGCTCTTTGCATTATCTCTCACTCCCTAACTCTGATCCAAGCAAGTTTGGTCCAATACCGAACCAATTTCTTACATCTAGATGCTCATCCTTGCTTACGCATTCCCTAGGGAAATTGAGCACCTATTAATTAGGAAATTCCCAAAAATTTCTTTCTCAATACATCTAGGGTATCTTGCTGACCTCATGCATGACCTGCATATTTTTCTAATTATAAAACTGATAGTATACTTCCCTTTAACTCCAATCTCAACTAGGTCTTCCTTAGAACTTACATGCAACAACTACATATAGAGAATTATTAGTTATCTGATTTATCACTCATGTTAATTAAATAAGATATAATATACTTGACCTCTCACTAGCTCCTTCATAAGTTAGAACTAGTTAAACTAATTTTAACCCAGATAATTAAGTTAAACAATTACAACTCAAAATAAACTACAACTAGACCCCATAAAACTTAGAGTGAACTCTACATGACTCCAGTTTTACCCCCAACTCTAATTGACTGAGTTAACTAAGTATTCCCATCTTAGTTAACTTGTACCAAATTCCATGTGATGTGGAATTATGATTTCCTTCTAATTTAATGAAAGGACAATTAAATTACAAGCCTGTTCTTATTGCCAATTTCAAGAATAGTATTATGATTTATGTATATAATTTTATTTCCTATTAGATTTTGTTTTATTTGATAAGAATTTTCTAATCTATTTAATTCTTTAGTCTTAGACTTTTTGAAATTTTAGTTTATTTCAATTTTATTTGGAGTCCTTAATAATTAACCTATTTTTGAGGATTTTACTTTTAACTTTATTATTTATATCATTCTTTTCATCAAATATTATTTAAATAAATAATGATATCCCTTCTTATGTATTATGGTTTTAGTTTTGGTTAATTTATTTTATTAATTTCTAGCTTTCATGTAAAAACAAAAGCAAAAAAACATATTTTTGAGGTTTTTGTTTTTTAATTTTATTTTTAATTTTTAATTTATTATTTCTTTATAAATTTCCTCTACTTTAGCAATATATTAATGAATAAATAATTAGAATAAATCAATTAAATAATTAATAGTAATAGTAATAATAATAATTAAGTATTGGGGACTAGGTGTTGCATCTTGACTATTTATAAGTTTATAGTCAAAGATGAACCATAGTAATTGGTTTGAAATGTGTTGACATGAATATTATTTATTTCGTCTAGTGAAAATTTTGTTATAAATTATGAATCACAAAAACTTACATTGTGAAAATATAAAAATAATTATTATATAAAAACGTATTATTATTATTATTATTATTATTATTATTATTATTATTATTATTGTTGTTGTTGTTGTTATTGTTATTATTTCTAAGAAATATATCAAATTATTATTAATTAATTAATAATAATACTAATTTGAATATTAATTAATAAATAATTAATAATAATAATAATAATAAATTTAATTTATAATATATTTATAAATATTAATTAATCATACTAATAAAATTAAATAATTATTAACAACAATAATAATAAATAAATAATAGTAACATTAACGTTAGTAATAGTTAATTAATAACAATAGCTAATAATTTATCGATAACAGATCAATGTTAAAAACCCTAGGGATTAATAATAATAATAATAATAATAGACTTGGTTTCTAATATCAAACTGATATTATTTTATTATATTAATAGTGATAAGAATAAATATCTATTAACAACAATAATTGATAATAATAATAATAAATGAAATTAATATTATAAACGTGCAAATAAAAACCCAAGGGATTAATATTAGAAACAAAAGGAGAATGGAAGGGTATTCTAAAGCCACATATATTAATATTATTCATAAATCCAAAGAGTTAATAAACTCATTTTATTAACAATATTATAAATCAAAGAGATGGATATTATAAAACCAATGGATCAATATTACAAACCCAAGGCATTAATAAACCCAAGGAATGATCAATATTATAAATGAAAGGAATTAATATTATAGACCCTAGGGACTATAAACACAAGCAATCAATAAACACAAAGGTTAATATTATAAACCCAAGGGACTAAAAAAACAAGTGATTAACAAACCCAATTGATTAATATTATAAACCCAAACCACTAATGAGCCCAAAAAATTATTGATATTATTAGCCAAAGGGATTGTCATTATAAACCCATGATATTAATATTATAAACTCAAGGTCTTTATAAATTGAAGGGATTAATAACGTAAGCGATTATACTATTTGTAAAGGGGTTAATATTATAGGCCTAATGAATATATAGACCTAAGGGATTATAAGCCCAAGCAATTATATTGTTTGTAAAGAGATCAACATTATAAATTCATTGAACTGATATTATAAACCCAAGGGATGAATATAATATATCGAAGGGATTATTGAATTTAAAAACCAAAGGGATTCAAAACCCAAGGGATTAGTATTGAAAAATGAAAAAATTAATAAATCCAAGGGATTAATATTAAAAATTGAAGTTATTAATAAACCCAAGAAATTATTAATATTATACACCTAAGGTTTTAATATTATCAACACAATGAATTAATAAACCCAAGCAATTAATACTATAAACCCAAATGATTAATGAACCATAGTTTTTTTAATGTTGAGAGGTGAAATTGGATAAATTGCAATGTAATGAAACGTTGTGACAATGAGTATCTGGTCAATTTTTCATCTTGCAACATTTTTGTTGCAATATTAAATTGGATTGATTTTTTTACCATCCAAATCTCACAATATAAAGCCCTATTGTAGTGTCACAATGTGACATTGAAAAAATTGTGATTTAATGTAAGCTTCCAACAATGATTGTCATATTTCTGGTCGCATTGTGACAATGTTTATCACAATTTGACGTTTGATAGCTTTTTGCACCATTCAAAATTCACAACTTTAAGATCAAATCATATGCTATATATTATAAATCATAGGAATATAAAAACTAATATTATAAACCCTATCATTAAACTTAATATTAAAAACATAATATTAAACCCAATATTAAAAAACCTAATTTTCTAATGTGAAAATGGAATCCAATGGCTTTCATATTCGATTTCATAAACCCAATATGAAACCCAATACTAAAATACCTCAATTTAAACCCTAATTTCGTAATGTTGAGAGGGGACAATGAATACATTGTAATGTAATATAACATTTAAAAAATGAGTGTCAAAAGGATTGCTATCTTGTAACCATGTTTCTCACAATGTGACGTTTAAAAAATTACAATGTAATTGAACATTACAACAATGATTGTCATATTAGTTGTCACATTCTCACAATTTTGTCAAAATACAATAATGGGTAATTTTTTACACCACTCAAACATCGCAACATTAAACCTTAATGCTATACTAAATATTGTAAACCCTAAAAATATAAAACCTATATTATAAACCATAACATTAAACCCAATATTATAACCCTAATATTAAATTCAATATTATAAACCTTTATATTAAAACCAAGTTTATTAGAACCTAATTTTCCAATGTAGCAATGTAGCTTTGAATAAATTGAAATATAATATAAATAATAAATTTGTTTACACAATTAATTAATAGTTGTATGTGCATTTTTATGTATACTTTGTTTTGAAAAAAGGAATTTTTTACTTGTCTATGATCATGGAAAATAATATTTAGGAAAAAAATATCAAAATCGTTGATTGTTTCTAAATTAATGGTCAAAATATGTGAGTAGATGTAAAAAAATACTCAAACCTTTTGAAATTATAAATACATGGATGGAACTAAACGAAATTAATATTATAAACTCAACGATTAATATTATAAACCCTAATACTAATATATCAAACAAAATATTAATATTATAAATAGTAAGATTATAAATCATAATATATGGGTATACATACTATGATTAATATTATAAATCAAAGGGATTATTCATATTTTAAACCCAAGGAATTATTTCTTAAAACCCTTGAAAAAATTTGAAGCCTCATGATTAATATTATAAACCCTATGATTAACACACCTAGCCTAAAACAATATTATAAACCTTACGTAATAACATACCATTGCTGTAGAAAAAGCTGTAGAAACCATGTGACAATAATTTTATGACAATAATTATATACCGAATGCAATGTTTATCAAGATCAAGTACATGGGTTCTTAGTAAGGTGTTGGTTTTCATAGGAGTCACTACAACTTTTACCTCTACCCATCCATACATTGTTTTGTTAATGGAGTTTTGACACGAGGTTTAAAACATTATATATATATATATATATATATATATATATATATATATATATATATATATATATATATATATATATATTCTACCACTATATTATAATCCAACACTTACATGTTATTTTGGAGTTGCTAATTATATATTTCACCATAACATATATATATTGTTCGAACCTTCTATTTTGTATGTAAAACAATCTGCCAATATGTATTCGCGCTATGCTTTGTAAATTCACAAATCTGCAATTTTCGTTACTCGACCATGCAAACCTTAGAACCATATAACATTCATCCACCACCAATACCATATGTTAAATTGAAATTGAATTTTGGACTTTTTGATAGGCCGCCACATTATGTGCCCAATATGTATTCGTGCTATGCTTTGTAAATGCATGCCAACCTCGTAATTTGGTTAATACATCGACCATGCAGAACTTAGAACCATATAACATTCATCTACCGCATTCGAGAGTAGTTTGTGAATGTTGTTTCTTTTGAGCACTATTTAGAATCGAAAGGCAACATGTGACTTAATTTCCATGTAGGTGTTGGATTGATGCCACCGCGGTTGGAGTATATGGTGTGGTGAATGTGGGGATCTGTGATCCTATGATTTTTTTCTTTTTACCTGAAAAAAATGATTTATATGATACCCCTATATTTGTATATTTACAAAGTAGTCGACATTTTTCTCTTTCAAGGTCACTATGTGATATGAGGGTTTGTCACATAAATCACGTATAGAAATTCATTGGATCAAATCCGTTAAAGTCTCTAAACTCTACTGAGTATTATATCACTAGTTGGGAGTTCAATCTATATACCATTCCTATTCCTATTCATGTTGGATGATCAGAATAGATAGTGAAAACATCTAATGGAGAGGCAGGGGCTTCTGTTGCTAAGGAACTAGATCGCCAATTTGGTGGAGCTATGAATTTAAAGGCGATAATGAGACTATCAATTCTCTATCAATGTCCATTCCATTTTTTCAGAGGCGGATAGTTGGATGTGTGGATCCCAACTTGAGGAGCATGTATTTTCTCTATCGAGAAATGAGGCATTGACATCTAGCTTATTTTTCCCACTCTAATGTCAAATTTGTCTTTGAGGCATGAATTTGTCAATTTCCTCATTCATATGGTGATCTCTTAGCTACTACAAAGTTTAGGTTCGATTGGTGATTTTCTTCAGATTTGCTTGACCGTAACGTGGTTGTTGGAGCTCATGAGAGGATCAAGGTGGGTCTGAAAGAAATATAGAAGTGAGATAAAACAAGAAAAGTTGTACTTTCCCAACATGTCTATAATTTTAGACATATTTGATTCTGATGAAGATCTCCTTTTCACGTGGCCAGGAGAAATTTTAGAAAAATAATGTTTTTTTTTTATGACCATGAGAATCAAGAGGCACAATATGCCATGCAAGATCCTAAGATTTAATATTCATGAGTTGATCTTCAGGAAGGACGTAAAGAGGAACAAACTGTTGAAGATCAATTCGAGTGGCCACATGAAGCTTATTACAAAGACGTGGCAGAAGAAGACAATGTTGAAGAGAATTTAAATTATGATGATCTCATGAATATTTATATGTTCGGATGTTAGAAACAACAACAAGGAATAAGAAAAAAATTTTGAATAGGAATTTAAGTTTCTTGAAGCATGGCTTGAAACACCATGTGTTTATGAAGTGAACAAAAAATTTTCATCAATGAATGAAGAAGACAATATCAATGACGTTCTGATGGTTGACACCAAAAAAAGTGAGAGGAACAATCCTCCTATCCATCTTGTCATAATTTTGAGAGGGGTGAGGATAAGAGTTCAAGAATTTTTTCATTGGGGAAGAAAGGAGGTGAATATTTATCACTACCTCATGACCATAAAAGTAAAGATGAAACCTCGCCTAGGTATGAGAAAGCATGGACTCGCAAGAAAAAAGACCAAAATGAAAACCTTTGTTTTTATGTTCTTATGTAAGCCTGGCTGAGACTGAGACAAGCAGGCCTATGTTATTTTTAGTACCCTTTCTCCATTAAGGGTGAGTTTTAAAAGATAATGGAGAAAGTTGTATGTTTAGATAGGATTGAGACTCTAAGATTAGGTCTCGGATCTTAATATCTAGGGAGTGGTTGGAACCACTCCGTTAGTGTGAAATCCTATACATGCGAGGCTTATCTAACTCAATAGTTAGTGCTTTGTATGGAGTGTTTGTGCACAATCCAAGTATCTCACCTGGAGATTCATTTAGTTAATTGATTAATAGAATGATTGTTTTCAACAGTCTATACATATTCCAACCCATTTTTAAAAAATGACCCATGCCATTCCAGGAATCATCTAAAGGCTAACTGAAACCAACATAATCCATTGTAAAGGTCACCGTCTATGGAGGGGAGATTTTGAATTCTTAATGATATTAGTCACCTTGGTAGGAATAAATGATAGATCCACATTTTTAAGATTTTTTTTCTTTCAATTATTTTTTTTATTCTAGAATTTTAGAAAAGTTTCAAATATTAGAGACGATGTTAACAATTTTCCTTATAATTTTAGTCATCGTTCATCTGGTTGAATTGAGAGGGAAGATTCAAATATTCGACAGAATTGTATATATTATAAGACAAGATCAAGAATTTTGAGATATTATTAAAATTCAAGAAACAATTTTCTGAGAATGAAACCTAAAACTTCATTTATAGGTTATTCAAGCACAAAATACTCAATGTATCAATGAATTTTATTCCTTTTAAAAATTAACAAACCTCCAAATATATCATTAAATTTCTTCCTCAATTCGAATAAATATGCAAATTCCACAAATTGAATAAACCATACCTAATGAAATTACTCATTTAAGAGTGGCCTTCACAAAATGGTGTCTTTCCATTCCCAAACATCAGCAAAATTATTCAATATATTTTTTCAGAACTTAAGTCATAAATTGACCCTTAAACATAGCAAGGATAGAATAAACATTAAATTATTTGGATGCTAATGCATAAAAAATAGCATACTTGTGCATTTAACAAAATAAATAGGGATGCATCAAACTAAACATAGAAAGGATCTCGAATAAGCCTTAAATTATTTTGAGGTTGCAACACACTTATGTATTGAATAAAATAAATAATAACAAGGATGCATCAAAATATGCAAACACTAATACTTAAATTTTGGGATTTCAAATACCATGAATATTAAAGTACCATATGAGATTAAACATATATTTGGATTTAATCCACCATTAACTGTATTTTAAATAATGATTTTATCATCTGCCATTGTATTTTTGTGGTAGCATAAGCATAGAAACCAACATACATCTTTAGGATTTCATCGTCTTTTTATTTGTTGCAGAAGACATTTTCTATTAAACCTAATTTTCTACTAGATGGGAGTTAAATTTTAATAGTTGATCATTATTCTTAAAAAAAAACTTTTGATAATTATATAATTGCAAATATTTACACGTCTGATGCAGGAGCATTAGATTCGGGAAAATACCTTGTATTTTATTTAAACTAAGGGGTCTTATGTTTGTGAGGAAATATTAATTTTATGTAAGTATTAGTGAGATTTTTGAGCGATTAAATTATATTTTTAATTAATTATTGTGAGGATTTTTTAATGTTCCCAAATAATTTGGAGAACATGAGAGAAATTAAATTTTAGATATCTGAGAATTAATTATGAGGCTTAAGTTAGATTTAGTTTCAAGATTTTAGGGATAAAATCTAGATTGTAGGGGTGTTGAGATATTTGAGGACTTTTTGGAGTGATTAAAGGGATTTGAATCTAAATTGGTTCAATTCAATTTGTATAAATTAATGAGCCTCAAAGGCAAAACAGATCGGGAAGAATACAGTGATTAGAGGTGAGGTTTGGATAGCAAAGCTTGTTAGCCTACGGGGTTTTGTAAAAGGGCCATTGATTTGGAAATCTAGCCATGTACAAAAGGGTTTTTTAATTGATTATATTTGATGATATTGATGAGGAATTCGTTTTGGAATTTCTGTGTGAATTATATATGTTCTTGGTTAATTCCTGTTTAAAGAATGTTGAATTTCTGTGAAATAAGCATATGAGAAGAGAATCGATTTTTAATTAACATCGATTCATGCTTTGAGGTGAATTAAATCTGCATTGGTTGAAGGAAACACAAGAAAAGGGATCGATCATCCTAGAAGTGGATTGAATCAAAGTTCAGTTCAAATTGATATTTTCATATCGGCTTTGAAGAGATCGATTTCACTGTTTGCATAGTGCATTGGTTAAATTGCAGATTGTATATATAGAATATATACAGCATTGAAGAGCTTTATTCTCAATGTGAGAAAGTGTATGAGAGAGCGTATGATGGAACTGTTCACATTTATTATTAATGGCCCAACGATGTTACATGAGAATCGATTAATAAATCGACACATGAATTGAAATTTGAAATAAAATCTGGTTAAATTGTGTTGACATACTATATGCTACAGGTTACAACACGCACAGGTTGACTTTGTTATGAGTTTGATGCGTGGTGTAGGTATCCAAGAATCTGAAGGCTCATATTTAATGTTTGAAATCTGTCGAAGGCAATAGTGCTGCGATGAACAAATAGACAAGTCAGTATTTGCGTTGCAAATTAAATGGAAGCCGCATGGTTATACTTGCCAACGGACATGAGAACGTGAAACATTAAAATTCTATTGAGTTGCAGTGCTGGGATCGATGGTACAAGCAGACCTCACATTGAGGTGCGTGAACAATTAGAGATCAATCTATAGTAATTGTGATGCATTTCATTGCAATTGGCAGTTCATTTTAAAGAATGGAGGCCATCTGATGAATGGAAGATGGATCGTTGAAGAAGCTTGATAAGTTAAATGGAAAAGGAAGCGCTAGTCCGATTAAGGAAATGTTAAAAGCACAAAAAATAATTGAACGCATATGGTGAGCTAAAAGGATAGAGCGATGGTGCGAATGCGTGGAGGAGATGTTGTTGAACAGCGTTGGATAGTCGATGCAGAGGAAGGCGTTCAATTAGAAGGCAGGTTTTGGAGACTGAAGCGAATCGAGGATGCAGAGGTTTCTTCAAACACTCTGCAATTGAAGAATTAAATTACAGTGTTGGCCAGCGATGGAGAAGGTAAATTAATGCATGGAAAATTGTTGTTGGCATTTTATTTTTAATCAAAGTCTGTGTTTATATAATTGCCATAGCAAAAAGTCGATGTGTGGAAGCGTGGTCAAACTTGAATGAGGAGAAGGTGCATTATGAATTGCGTAGGTGGTCAGGGAGGTAAGCCACATTTTTATCTACCAAACATGTATTAAAACTATGGCCTGGTCTAGTATTGCATTGAATGGAATGGGAACTTTACATAGTCAATCCAAGGATCGAAGGAGCGTAATTTGTGTGGGGCAAGTGTTATTTTAAATGGTGGTGTTAGCATGAAGATTTCATATAAAATTCATTGATATTATAATGCACAAAATCGATTGCTTGAAATAAAAAATTTCAGTTTCACATTGGTATTTCATAACTAAAAAATCAAATTACTCTTGAATGAAGGAAAGAATAAAAAAATAATTCTCTTCTACTAGAAAGGAGAGAAGTAATTCATAAGCTGAATTTTGTGCATTGAATTTGTTTTCTTCTTCCACTCTAGGGGCCAAAAACCAGCCAACGGTGAGTAACCTAAGAAGATAAGGGTATGCAAAGGAACATTTCATGACAGTGAAATATCCGAATGACTTTTTGGGGCGGCCACAAAACTAGGTAGTTACCCAAAACCACTGGATGCAATTGGAATAGTCAAATGTGCGAGGATGAATATTGGAACAGTCGGATGTGCGAGGATGAAGATAAATGATCAATGCCACCTGTAAGGTCTAAGGATACCTAAACCCAAGCAAGAAATAGGCTCAGGCCACACTGCGTAAAGAAAATATACTCGACACTTGGAGAGTAAGGAAGGTCCGTTACAGACTGTAACCTTCACAATTTAAATCAACCTGTTATAATAATCCAACCATATAACATAAGATTGAATGAACAAGATTATGACACGAAGGCAGTTAGGGGAGTTGTTTTCAAATAAGGACGTCTTACAACATAAATATATTTGTGAATGGTGGTGAGTAATCATTGCATCTCTACTATTTATAAGTCTCTAGTTTATCTATCCACCTATGTGTTGACAATCAACCACATTGAAAAGTTTTGACACGAATATTCCTTATGTGATTTCATCATAAAAAATTTCCATTATAAATTATGAATCACAAAAGCCTACATTCTGAAAATATTAAAATAAATATTATATAAAAATTATTATTACAATTATTCTAATTATTATAATTATGATTATTATAATTACTAGAACTATTATTGTTCTTATACTATACTTTCTAATAATAATAATAATAATATAGATATTAATTAGTCACAATAATTGATTATATTAATAAATGAAATAGATTAATATTATAAAACCAAAAGATTATTAACCTCCAGGGATCAATATTGTTGACCCAGGGAACTGAAAACTCAAGAGATTACTAAATCCAAGGGTTTAATATTATAAATAGGTATCGATTACAAAACCTAAGGGATATTAGAAAAAATGGAAAACTGGAAGGGTCCCCTAAAACCACATAAATTTATATTATTCATAAACCCAAGGAATTAATAAACTCATTCGATTAAAAATATTAAAATTCAAAGAGATAAATATTATAAAACCAATGGAACAATATTACAAGTCGAAGTCATTGATAAACCCAGGGAATGATCAATGTTATAAACCAAAGAGATTGTATTATAAACTCTAGGTAATATAAACACATGTGATCAATAAAACCAAAGGATTAATAGTATAATCCCAAGAGACTAAAATCCCAATGAATTAATAAACCCAAGTGATTGATATTGTAAACCTAAAACACTAATGAAACCAACCAATTATTAATATCATAAACCCAAGTGATTAGTAAACCAAACAGATTAATATTATAGACCTAAGGGAAAATTAAACGTAAGAGATTATTATTATAAACTATAGGGATTAAAATTACAAGGGATTGATATTGTAAACCCTTGGGATGATCAGCCCAAGGGATTAATATTATAAATCCAAATACAAAATCCCTAAAAAAGCATATTCTCCAACTAATAATATTCTATACTTAATTTTCCTTAGGTTGCCATGTATGTTTTAAGTTATACTAGTTCGGCTTGATTCCCCATTTTTTGCATTTGGTGCCACAACTCTTACTAGAACAACATTGTTCTCTCATTCTTGACTTCCGATAAGAAATTCCTCTGTATCACCCCACTTATTTCTTGGTTAGGGTCTAGATCAATGATCCTATGGCAAAAATATAAAATATAATTACATGTTTTGGAGGGATTGCAGGGATATATTTTTGTGTCCATATATTCTTCAATAGATCCCTTCCTCCTTGAATCCATCTCCACCAAATCTTCGCCCGCATCACCATGGCCATTTTTTGAGGGTCTTACATCCCCAACACTACATTTTTTATTAACCTAATTTATTCGAGGAAAGCAAGGGCCATTTTTTATCTAGTATTTATTGAACACATAAGAACACTTGCTCAAATCTTCATATTTGTTAGAGAATAGACTTAGGATCCATGAGTGTTGAGCATGAATAGATTGGAAGTGATTCTAACACTAAAATGAGGAGGACTAGGAAACCTTCTGTGTTAAAATATCTACAAGTACAACTTGTGATTTTCTTCTACATTTTTATTATCAATTCTTTCCATACCTTCCATTGCAACGAGTTATCTACTACAGGGGCACTGAGGTATTTTTATGGAAGATTGTTGATCTTAATTCCTAGGACTCTTCTGACATGATTTTGTACATTTAAAGAGGTATTAAATAAAAATACATGGGATTTATTCTTATTTATTTATATACCTAAGGCAAATGAGAAGGTGTACAACATGTTATTGAATTTCCTTTCTTCCTAAACTATTTTCACCCCTACACCCATTGTATCATTGAGGAATTATTGGTGGCCTGAGGGAGGTCTTCTTGAAAAACTTAAAGAAATTTCTCTCCATTTTTTGCTATTGTTGTCATGAACATATATCTCTCGAAGAACAAAATTTGTCTACTCAGAGAGTTGAATTTGGGAAGGAGAGGCTTTAACCAATTAGCAATGGTCTTAATTATGATTTTATAAAATGCATTAGACAAAGAAATCAATCAATATTACCTATATATGCCCACTTTGTTTTTTGGGGGTATCAATGATAAAGGTTTCATCTAAGGCTTTTAGATTATTTTTTTCTCTCCAACGTTCTTCAATTTCTCTCCAAAAATCTCCCCCAATTATTGACCACCATAACTTGAAAAATTCAACAATGAACCCATGAGTTGTAAGAGTTTATTTAGGGTGCATTTCTTTGATAGTTTCTTGGGTCTCCCCCTTTGTAATTTCCCACAGAAGTGCCTTGTTTTTCTTTCTATTTATTATTGATGTAATTTTTTTGGTGATTTTCATAAAGGTTGTTCTCTTGTGGACTACGGTATTTGAGATGCTTTATTGAAAAAATTGGACTAACTCTTATGAAATCTCCTAGTGCATATCCAACATTTACCCATGGGCTCCTTTCACAGAGAATATTTGATTATAGTATCATTGTTATAACAAATATTTATGGAAAATGGAAGTGTTCTTATCCCCTTCCTTTAACCATTGAATTCTAAATTTTTGTTGCCAAAATATTTCCTCTTGTTTGTTATGCTCCTCAAACTCTCACAAGGCCTTTGCCTTAGCCTTAATTAATTCTTATGATTAACCATTTGTAGTGCATTCCTTTTGGATTTTTAGCTCCAGATTTCACATTTCCTCTATAATGTCCATGAACCTCTCCATGTTCCATCATTTAAGTTGTCCCTTCATATTTTTAAACTTTTATATAGAGAAAGAATTGATGAATTTATAAATTTCTGTGAGGAATTTAAGATGCCCAAGCCATAATTTTTCAGATAAAAATGCTCGATTGTAGGTCATTTTATTAGATATAAAATTAGATTAATTTCCCAACCATTTCAACCATGCTTTGGGATAATGGTGGCATCAGTGAAAGCATCCCATGCCAAGACATTCTCTCTTATGAATTACTTGTCTAGCGTTGATGCAATTTGATGTTTCCATGTTTTTTTATTGTTCTAGGTATACACTCCATTCACTATGATGATCTTGATCAACCTAAACCATCCAGTGTTGATGCAATTTGATGTTTTCCTGTTTGTCTATTCTTCTAAGTGTACACTCCATTCATTATGATGACCTTGATCAACCTAAACCATGTGTAATATCATGGAACAAAGCCACTTCAACATCAACCTTATGTGTAGCCCCTTTCTTTTCCTACAAATACATAATTAACTTGAAGTCTCCCATGATTATCCAGAGGTTTGGGGAGATTCACTTGCTCATATGAGAGATTGACTAAAAAAGAACAATAACTCTTGTGAAACATTTGGACAATATATAATTATGTAAAATATATTATTTATAAATTTCAATAATTTAAAAAAATGCCTTCCAAAAAACAAATAAATATATAAAATAATATAAAAATTATAAACAAATAAAAACAAATAAAGTATTTTATTATAACAATGTACATATTACCATCATTAAAAATCTATATTTCATATTGCATGGTATGGTATTTCTATTCATCGATTTCATATTGCATGGTATGGTATTTCTATTCATCGATTGATATTATAAACTCAATAAGGAAAAATGCTTACTTCATTCAAAAATATTGATGGGAATTTAAAAACTATACTTAGTGAGTTGTTTTCTGGAAAATTGTGATTAAAGATTTTTCATTTTAATAAAGAAAATTACAACGTTAATAAAATTACTCTATTTTTTATCCTATGAACTAGAGGTTATTTTTTTGAAATGTCAATGATATATTTAACTTTTTGAAATGTGTTAAAACTCTTGATAACCACATGGGATGGGATTATAATTTCCAGTAAAATTTCTATTAATTTGAAAAAAATAAATTAAACAAATAATAATAAAATACTAATTTAAATAAGTCTAATTTTTAATTTATTCATAAAAAACACGTTATTAAAAATATAGAAAAATTAAAATATTTTTAATTACAAAAAATTAATTTGATTATTTCTAAATTTAAAAAATATATATATATTTAACAAAAAAAATATATATATATTAATTTTAATACAACTTTTCTGAAAATACAAAATATAATTGTTGAAATACAACTAAATTGAAAATACAAAATCTCAATATTTAGAATTTCCAAATGTAAAACAAATTTAAAGAAAAATGTTATTAATATTTTTAATTTAGTAATAATATAAAACTAAATTTTAATTTCATAAAATTTTAATAAATCAAATATGATAAAAATTTTGATAAATAAATACAAAATCTCAATATTTAGAATTTCCTAATGTAAAACTAATTTAACAAAAAAATGTTATTGATACTTTTAATTTATTAATAATATAATTTATTATGCAACAATATGAAACTAAATTTTAATTTCATAAAATTAAAAAAAAAAATAGAATAAAATTATAATAAATAAAATATAATGAAATTTTATAGACGACCTGAGTTGGTGTTCATACACCATTCGTATTTAACTTAGCATTACAAAAATACTAAAGATACTAACGATTCAAAAATAGTCAGAATACTAAGACAAGGAGTAGCTAAGAAACATATTCGACCTCAATAGATACTAATGGCCTTATGACATTTCCTCGGCGCAATTTGAAGACGAACAGCATCGCCGCGTCTTCTTCTACGCGCTCAACAGATGGTAAGCTGAATATCCACTGCATATTTGACTCCCACGGCTTCCTCGCTCTGTTGCATTTAGATAAAAAAAAAAAACCAATCGTTGCAGCCAATCCCCTACGGTGCAAATAATCAACCATGTTTGTTTCTTGCAGCACCATGCCAATTGTCAGGAATAAATTTAAGATGCCTCCTTGGCTTGCAAAACAAGCGTTAAAAACTCTGCACAAAGTGCTGCCTAGGGTAAAAGCACAAGTACACAAAGTACCAAAAGTCATTTCTCATGGGAAGAAAAGGAAAGTGCAGAAATGGAGAAAGAGGACAAGAAGGCTAATTATGAAAATGGAAGTTCAGTTGATATCAATACATCAATTAAGTTATATTTTGATATATTTCTTTGGTTCTTCTACCATGGGATCTAAGGATGTATTTCTAGTTATATATGCAAATGGGATTTAATGCTCAGATGCTCTGTGCTACATGGCCTTGCAGCCAGCTTTTCACCTTTATTGGTGGCCAACAAACCTGGTTTCCTACGGACAGGTTGAGGCCACAGTCTGGATTATGTTTTTTGTCACTTGTTTTTTTATTATAAATAGCAAATAGAAAAATCCCGCCTAATTTACAAAAGAAAAAATATCAATACCTCAATTGAATATATCGATAAGAGGCAGTAGTGGGCACTCGAAGAACAACAAGAGATGGAGAAAGACGGAGAGGACGTCATTCCCGCCACAAATACAATTTCAACTCATCATTAGTGTCATTTAGAAGATATCGATGAGGCTGCTGATGTTTATATCAAAAAAATCCGCCAGCAGTGGTCTTTAGAGAGACAACAAGAGATGTCTAAGAAGAGATGCCCATCAAAAAACATCATCAGTGTCATTTAGAAGATATCAATCAGGCTGCTGATGTTTATATCAAAAAAATCGGGCAGCAGTGGTCGTTAGAGAATAAAAAAAAAAGACTAAAATGACTAAAACGTTAGGAATTGGGTTGAAGTTAGTAAAATGACAAAAACGTCGGCTTAACGAGAATGTCGGCTTAACAAGAATGACACCTTAATCTAGCCATTCTTATCTTAATTATAAATTTCCGAAATATCTGATATGATTTGTGTCATTATGAAGTTAATTGTATACTCTTCACTCAGATTGCTGCTGAGTATAAAACTTCCAAAATAATTTTGAATCTACAATCAAGTTAGTGTGAGAGCATTAAACACCTGGAACAATAACATGCGTTCGATATTGGAGTTACTAGGAATTATTCACAACCACACCGCCACGCATTTCGCTTCTTGGGTAGAGCTTTTCCTTGGGCCAGGATCCCTTCAATTCCAGGAAGAGGAACCCAAAGCTCAGAAGCGGATGAATGACCTCTGCTGGCTTGCACACAATTTCTCTACGTATTACAAGTAGAGAGACTCGAAGAGCATGAACTGCACACAATTTCTCTATTGAAGGACCTCTGCTGGTTTGCACACAATTTGGCTAGAGACAAAGATTAGCCACGTTGACTCTCACATACATCATATCATAAATAAATAAATAAAATTATATTTACCCATTTTAACGCTACGATTACTGCATAATACATGAGTACATAAACTAGTATATATACGCTATGATTTGGCACATACTAGTCGTGGAGATACCTTTTTGTTAATTTTTCCAGTAATTATGCCTTGCTGGCATCATTGTTCAAATTTCAATGCCACATGACAATTGGCACCGCTGAATTTAATACACTACTTTTCCATTGTTATTATAATTAGAGTGATTAGTACCATACTGCATATCTTGAAAGTTTGCTGCGTATGATTTCTTAATTGGTAATCAATTTCCATAGGAGGATAAGGATTGATAATGCGGGTTTTCATTATTAACTCCTCATTCGTACTTTCGCTCTGCTGATGTCTTCTCTGTGTTGGAATTTCTGAGAATTCCAGAACAGACAGTGGAGAGAGTAATAATATCCTGTTTAACACAAAGAAATTAATGCAGATCGCAACATCGCAAATCGCATTTTCATTTGTGCCGTCATATGGTTAATCGCAAATAACTACGATGCGATCCCATCGCACATCGCACATATCGCATATCGCACAACGTGCGTTCAAATGCGATATGGCGGTGGGGCCCGACAAGTCGGTTGAATAGTTTAAAGTTTTTTTTGTTTTTTGTTTTGTTGTTTTATATGTTTTATTATATGCGCGGCCACATATATAAAGCAAAGGCCAGTGAGGCTAATTGTAATGTTTTTTTTAATACAGAACAGAGTTGTTTTTATGCACAGCAGTGTGGGATTGAAAATACACAGCAACGTATTTTTCAGAGAGAGACAGAGATTTGTTTTGAGAAGCACTGCATCTGTAGCAATCGATCATATTTTGTAAATCCCTCTGTGTGAGGAAGAATTTGTAATAATTTTTTTTATGAAATAAATATTTCAACACTCTGCAACTCCGCTGCAAGCCTACTCCATCGAGCTACTGTCCTTTCTCTTGCTTCAACTCTTGTGTATGTCGGAAAAAATTTAGCACAATGCCCTACATGTATTTAAATTTCACTTATTATTACCCTATGAAGCAATACTCGTAAGTTATTTAAGCCTTTCACAATTGCATTGAACTCGGGAGACCCACAATGGCTCTCTTCCATCTCTTGTGTTCATTCTTAAATGATGTCTGAGTTGGTTGTGATGTTAATATTTCTCCAGGTTCAAGTTCTCGATAACCTGACTATGCGAACTCCATTCCACCTGTCGGCAATCAATAGTGGTTGGATAGGTATTTTATTTTTTTTAAAGGGGTTTATCCAAACATTATTATGATTATCTCTTCTCTCGTGTTTGCAGAGTCTTAGCCTTCTTTATTTTCTATTTCTAATCTTCTTATGAAATTTTATGGTGTCATAGGGTTCCGGCCATGGACCATAGAGCTTGCAGTACAGGTAAGGCCATTTACCCTTGTCCGTTTTGGTGTTTCATTCCTTTCAGAAATTATTTGTATTTGCAAACTAATCAGTGGCGAAATTTATCTTTGTTAAACAGGTAATTCACATGGACAGATTCTGGAAGTTTTTGGCTTGTCAATTACTTGAATTCCCGTCAGCTTATACAACCGTCTACATTGTTGTGCTTACAGGTATTTGAATACATCCACGCGAGGAGCTTATTCTTCGAAGCTAGGCTCGCTATTTCTTTGGTCCCTTGGTCTTTTGCTTATTGGGGTTTTCCGGCTTAAATTTTCCTTAAGGCAACCGATGTTGTTTCATGGCTATATTAACATTTAGGATTTGCCCTAAATGAACAAATTTTTATACCATGTAATAAATGATTTGTTATACATTGATAGAAGGAAATTCTTAATTTAAAGCACTGTTCCATTTTTCACTTCTATTATGGTTAATTCTCACGAAATTTAGAAGTTTAAGACTCGCACTTTTCCTTTGGTATTTTTATTTGTAAATGTGAACACGTTGTGGTTTTCCTCTTATGCTATCCTTGTGTGTTTTGTAAATTATTCCCGTTATTCACATTTTTCATATTAGTACTTGAATATTGTCCTTAATGTTTACAGTTTGAGTATATTTCCATTATTACTCATGTTCTTTCTAGTAATTACTATTTCTAGTTTTTCTTTTTACCTAATCTCTCTAGAAGTTTGCATGCGAGTATTACTTTTCAGTAGTAATTATATTCTTCAATTCAGGAAATTTAATATACATTGGTTTGGTATAACGGATACATCTTGGTTATGTTTCACCATTATTTTAACTGTAGCATTTTCTAAATTACAGAAAGTAGTTTTATGTATTTCTTCCAAGAACAGAAGTTTTGTTTTTCTTCTTTCAGTTAAATAATTTAGAGAGATGTCTGGGCCATCTAGCTCTCATGTCCGCGTATATCATAGCTTGACAAGAAGCGACCAACTCAAAGCTTCGAGTTTTGACTCTGAACCCTAAGCTAACGGTTTCCTGGATTTAACTACAGTAGATGTTTTAATTGTTTTTCTCTTTTTGCGTGATAATATAAATACAATTTTCTTCTAGTAACAAGAGAAAACTTCAACACTAAATTTCTACACAGTTCATATATCCTTATATCCATCCTGTTGTAATCTTCTCAATATATCAGAATAGTGCATACATATTTCTGGAACAAGTATCTTCATTTAATGATTTAAATAATATTAAACGTACTAAAAGATATTTTTATCTAAACATCATATTCCAGTACAGAATATTTCAAAAGTATGTTCACTACAAAATATTTGAACAATGTGTTAACTTACCTATTTTTTCTGAATTAGCTGATGATGTCCTCCCTAACATCACAAAGGATATTATCTCCTCATCTCCCCTCATTCCCCTCACTGACATGACTAGGTTGAAAAAATGTTTAGAAGAGACCTTAAGACCCTTGGTCCAGTACTCTTCTTCTCAGAATTTAGGGACGTTGAGTGTTTTCCATTGGTTATAACCAGCTCCAGAATTCTCCATTCTCTTCCTTCCTTTCCTTAGTCATAGAACATAACCCCTTTTCCTTTGGATGTACTTTTTATCCTTAGAGGTAAGGTATTTGCCTTTAATTATTTTTTGTTCAACCACTTTTAGTTCTTGGAATACTTTTACCATCTGTCTTTTAGCTTTTCTGGTATCCACCATTCCATAATTAAATTTTATTTTAACAAGACATAATTAATTTATGTTCATCATATAATTATTTTTTCAAAAGAAAATAAATGTTTAGTCTCTTTAAACAAATAAATAAGATACAAACTAATTATCACTTAAGCTAGCTGTCACAACTTCCCCCCTGGAAGTAAACACCATCCTCGGTGTCTCACTCCAGCTCAACAAACAATTCTGGATAAGCCTCAGGAACAAATCCTTCATCTTCCCAGGTAGCCTCATCCGTGCTGAAGTGTTTTCACTGCACTTTAACATCTGTGGTGGCTCACCTCTAGAGCATGATTTCTCTCTGATCGAGTATATGCAGAGGTTTGAATAGAAATTATTCATTCAGCTCAACCTGCATTCAACAAGTAAGCCACTTAGAAATTATTCACCTCTAGAGCATGATTTCTCTCTGATCGAGTATATGCAGAGGTTTGAATAGAAATTATTCATTCAGCTCAACCTTAGAAGTAAGCCACTTTGAGGGGGAAACCTCTAATACATTACATGAATGAAAAATTCTTGGATGACAAAAATTATAAAGCCTCCTTTCTATATATAGGAGTGCATGGGACCACAATGTAATCCTAGTGGGGTCACAATGTAATCCTAGCCAACCTAACAATAATAATTTAAGGGCACAGCAATAACAATATGGGGGTTACAGGGGTACAAAAATAATAGTAAGGGTGTTACACTAACAACAATAAGGGACTATACTAGTAATATAGGGACCTATCATCTTGTTTCAGTCCACACAACAGTCTCTTGAGTCTACACACATGCGACTCTCTATCAAAGGTATCAAAACCTTTTGACTACTCAGTATATACCTCCCCTTTAATCACTCCTTTGAGTAAGATTGTATTTACAACCATCTAATGTATTTTCCATCCCATCTGCACTAAAATTCCAATGATGGAATTTATTAACGAGTAATTTTTTATTGGTGTAAAGGTTTCCTCGTAATCAATCCCCTCTAGCTACAGGAAACCTTTGGCCACAAATATGGCCTTTTGTTTCTCCACACTCCCATCTACTGCCTGCTTCACCTTATAGATCCACTTAGATCCTACAACTGACTTCCCCTCCATCCTTGGGACAAATTCCCATGAAAATTTTCATATAATGAAATCATACTCATCAACCATTGCATCAACCCAAACAGATTGCTAAATTTCTTCCTTAAATGACGATGGCTGTATCTGTACACTACCGTTTGTAAGGGACATGTAGCCAATGTAATGCTCTAGGGACCCTATTTTGCTGTGTTGTGATATGGGTGCTTCCACAGACCCTCTAACATCAAGTAACAACATGTGAGCCTATATGGTGCACTTCCTTCTCTATCAGGATGTGTCTGCATGAGAGGGTGATTCCACTTTCTATTCCTTTTCTTGTGGTTGCTAAATATCTTAAGGTTCTTATTTTGGAGCCAAGCGCTCCTCAACTGCATGCAATTGAAGCTCCCTCTAAAGGGAAATTCACATGGAACTCTCTTCATCAAATTTCACATCTCTTATCACGACTATCATCCTGGATACTAACAAGTACACTAGATAGTCGCAAGGTGTATTGGTGTACCCCAAAAATATTCCCAACTCAACTATTGGTTCTAGATTTTTTGTGGAATCCTTGGTCACATGGAAATAAACTGATGAATGACAATTTTTTAATTGCGTCACATTTGGTTTCTAACCTACAAAATCTTGCTCTAATGTACTCATCCCAAGTATCTGATGAATACTTATGTTCCCCAGAAACACTGATGTGTCACACGCTTCTACCCACATATGCAACGATAGCCCTGATCATGCAACGTCGCTTGTGTTTCTCCCACAATAGTTCCATTCATCCTTTCTACAACCCCATTTATTGTGTGTTATGAAGTGTTATCAATTCTTGTCGAATTCTTTTTGAAGGATAGAATTTATTGAATTCATTCAAGACATCTTATCCAACATTGTCACTCTTGAGAGCCTTCACCTTCTTCTTTGTACATTTATAGATAAGTGCTTTGAACTCACAAAAATTTGATAACGTATGATATTTATTCTTCATAAAGAATATCCAACACTTCTGTAAAAAACCATCTAAAAAAATCACAGAATACCTGTGTTTTGTTTTGGATTCTTTCGAGAATGGTCCATACACATATAAGTGAACTCTTTCAAGGATCTCCTTTACTTAAAGTTCCTTATCTTGATAGGTGGCTTTGGTGTACCTCCTAAACGTACACCAATTGCATGTACCGTGTTACTCAAGTGCACCCTTGGGAAGTCCTGTAGAAGTATAGTACATCATCATGAAAGCCCCATGAGGTAGATGGTGCAATTTTCTATGCCATAGCTCATCGATTTCTTGACTCTCCACCTTTTATTTCATGATCAAGGTAGCATAGTCTTCTACAACTTATTTTTAGAGGTACTTTACTTGAACCAAAATATTCTTCACCTTTCCCATGGCTTTGTGATGAAGGAATACCTTTCCTTTACCAATTATCACATCATAGCCATGGTATTCCAACATAGCAGCTGAAACTAAATTATTCTTTAAACCAGTAACACACATGACATATTTTAAAGTCATATGAGTACCAGAATCCCTTTGAAATTTAATTTTATCTATGTCGGTCGTGTTATACCTCCCGTAATCTCCCATCTTGATGTGGATCTGGAGATCCTTCTCCTCCAAGTTACTAAATAATTATTTGTTTCTAGTCATATGGAATGAAGCTCCACTATCTAGGTACCACATACAACCCCTCAACAATGACACCATGCATGTGATGAGAGTGAAATTGAACTCGAACTGTGAAGAAATTTATCCTCTTGAGGGCTTATTGTAAATATTCTTGTGAGAACACTCTTTAGAATAGTGTCTAAGATCATGAAAGTGGGAAAATTATATCTTTGAAAAGTCCATCTTCTTGCATGCCTCACCAGAATCTAGTTTGGAATGGGACACCTTCCCTTTCCATTTCTTCACCTTTCCAGCCAAGTCACAATTCTTCTCATCATTTTTATTTGATGAGGATCCATATCTACTGTTCTATCAAATCTCTAGTTGTACCAATTCAAGCCATAATTGCTCCCACTCTGGCAACTTGTCCCTCCCATTCACCGAATCTTGGTAGCTATGCCAGCTTTTGGGAAGGCCTAAAACTGCTAGTCTCACCAAATCATCCCTGCTAACTGTCGCACAAGCACTTTGAAGCTCATCTTGACATTGAGTGAACTTAGTCAATTATTTTGGTATTGTGTCGCCCTTCTCCATCATTATCTTTCTTACCCTTTCCTTCATCGTCATCTTCCCATGGTCGCTATTGTTATGAAACAAATATGTTAAGGCCTTCCACATAGAATATGGAGTTTCCTTTCCATGGAGGTATGATAAAATATGATCTTGAACTCCTTCTAACAGAATCCTTATTTCCTTTGCTACATTCTTATTCCATGTATCAATATTTTTTAGCATCTCTTGTTGCAGGCCTAGGAATTTCATTGTCTATGATTAATTTCAACCTGTTTTTTTCCAACAATGACTTCCTCTTTTCCTTCTAGGCTATGTAATTCAAACTACCCTCAAGGCCATATTCGAGTCTAAATCGACAAAAGGACATCATAATCTACTGCTGATCCTAAAGAACAAATCTCCAAATTCAATTCACCTGTTCAAAACAAACTAGTTTTCTTCTCCACTATAGTGATTCTTTCTCTCATCCCATGTATAAAATACATATAGATTCAATTGATATTGTAATATAATAAAAAAGAATACTTTAATCTACTCTAAAAATTGTGGAAACCAATTACGATAGCATAATCACATAGAAAAGAAAGAGAAAGAATTTCAATCACACAACGCAAATATTTATCAAGGGTAAGCCTAAGCTAAGACCCTTCTACTTGCATATAGCATTGACTAAAAATATGAAACAATACAATCCTCTCTCGAGCTTGATAGCTCTTTGCATTATCTCTCACTCCCTAACTCTGATCCAAGCAAGTTTGGTCCAATACCGAACCAATTTCTTACATCTAGATGCTCATCCTTGCTTACGCATTCCCTAGGGAAATTGAGCACCTATTAATTAGGAAATTCCCAAAAATTTCTTTCTCAATACATCTAGGGTATCTTGCTGACCTCATGCATGACCTGCATATTTTTCTAATTATAAAACTGATAGTATACTTCCCTTTAACTCCAATCTCAACTAGGTCTTCCTTAGAACTTACATGCAACAACTACATATAGAGAATTATTAGTTATCTGATTTATCACTCATGTTAATTAAATAAGATATAATATACTTGACCTCTCACTAGCTCCTTCATAAGTTAGAACTAGTTAAACTAATTTTAACCCAGATAATTAAGTTAAACAATTACAACTCAAAATAAACTACAACTAGACCCCATAAAACTTAGAGTGAACTCTACATGACTCCAGTTTTACCCCCAACTCTAATTGACTGAGTTAACTAAGTATTCCCATCTTAGTTAACTTGTACCAAATTCCATGTGATGTGGAATTATGATTTCCTTCTAATTTAATGAAAGGACAATTAAATTACAAGCCTGTTCTTATTGCCAATTTCAAGAATAGTATTATGATTTATGTATATAATTTTATTTCCTATTAGATTTTGTTTTATTTGATAAGAATTTTCTAATCTATTTAATTCTTTAGTCTTAGACTTTTTGAAATTTTAGTTTATTTCAATTTTATTTGGAGTCCTTAATAATTAACCTATTTTTGAGGATTTTACTTTTAACTTTATTATTTATATCATTCTTTTCATCAAATATTATTTAAATAAATAATGATATCCCTTCTTATGTATTATGGTTTTAGTTTTGGTTAATTTATTTTATTAATTTCTAGCTTTCATGTAAAAACAAAAGCAAAAAAACATATTTTTGAGGTTTTTGTTTTTTAATTTTATTTTTAATTTTTAATTTATTATTTCTTTATAAATTTCCTCTACTTTAGCAATATATTAATGAATAAATAATTAGAATAAATCAATTAAATAATTAATAGTAATAGTAATAATAATAA
>JAXQQM020061244.1:0-47352 GCA_034641835.2 Pinus albicaulis | reverse complement strand
TTGTTTGTAATAAATTTGTAATGTTAAAGTTTTTCAATCCTGGAGTACTTCAACCGCATCTTTTGGTCATCCTTTTCCAAAGTCTAACGCCACCAATACCTGTAGAAAATCAACCACAAAAAGCCATCGTTTCAAGTTTAAATCAAAAATGAAATTGAGTTGTGTTAAAATGTGAAAAGATGCCAATGTGAAACATTATTAAAAATGCGTCTTTACAAAGAACCATGGCTTGATATAGATATTTCTATGCTTATAAATGCCATCAAGAGATCATGTGAAAGCCAAATCGAGCTTTGGAAGGGCGCAACTTTCATTTTGGAGCCATGTTTATGGGTAAGACACACACATCGGGGAGAAGGCGCGCACCGAAGGTGCGCAGCTGCATGAACGCTTTTGGCACGCTGCAACCAGAGGGCGCGACGCATCCAAACGCCGCGGCGCATGTTGGGTTGAGCGCGGCGCACGTAGTCTCCGCACAGAGTTTCGTCATCTCTTCATAAAAATAAAATAGTCCAAATGCTTTCCATTTCTTTTCGCTCCTATCGAAGCAAGCCAAAGGCTAATTTTCGTAGTTGGTATTAAAGTAAATTTAGTGATTTTGGAGTCGTTTCTTTGATACTTCTGTAGGCAATCTAATCATCATGGTCTCGAGAGAAAGGCAAAGTTGTCTTGGCCACTTTCAAATGCTACACGTAATATGGTGTAATACTGTTAGTAGATCAATCTCAGGATTATTGTTTTGGCTACCTCCCAAAAATGTATGGAATGTTACTCTCAGTCTATTGAAATGCCGGTAATTGCCGATTATTCCATTAAGAGTTTGTTTGTTTTGGCTTCCCAAAATGGTAGTTGATACATTGGATCTAGTTAAAGGAATTCAGTTTGTTGCTTCTATGAGCAGGAGGAAGTTTCCTTCTTGGGTATGCTTTACAGGAGGGCCAAGGTAAAACCATGGGAACCTACTACATGTTATTGAATGCTCTTGCCAATGAGCGAAGAATTGAAAAGACCGAGGAAATCTGGATGGAAATATTTGATAGACATATGAAACATGTTCCACGATGTTCTTTATATGAGCAGAATGACATACATTATCCACAGGTTACCGTCCATGGGTCACAGATATTTTCATGTTGATTGCGCCTTGCACCTGAAATAGATTCAAAGCTCAAATTTTTTTTTGTAAGTGAAATCATGCAGCTGGTCGAATTAGATGGCCTGAAATATGCTCTAATGAGCATTCTTGATGTTAGTGGTTTATCTGCTGAGCAACACAAAGATTGACTATTGCAGTGACAAATCCCTCTATCATATTCATGGACGAGCCTACCTCAGGTTTGGATGCACGTGCTGTGACTATAGTAATGCGAACAGTGCGGAATATAGTGGACAACAGTTGGCACTATTCACCAGCCAAGTATTGACATTTTCAAGCATTTGATGAAATACTACTAATAAAGCCAGGTGAGGCTATGTATTATAGCTGCTCCTATTGGGCCTCCATTCACAAACCGTTATTGAGTATTTTGAGGCTATTCCAGAGTGCCGAAGATTAAGGGACAAGTATAATCCTACAACATGGATGACATACCTCCTTCTGTGGTTACAGAAAGGTCACTTTGGTATAAACTTTGCTCAACATTTATAAAGATTCAACAAAAGATTTTCTCATTACCTCAACAAAATTCCAATATGACCCTCTCGTTTCTAAGTAACGAATCATCTTAAGTTTTCATTGATCGATGTTTGGTGTGGAGAATGCTCAGAATCTTGTTAAGTTTATCGATGAAAAGCAAAATGATATGGATCACGGTATTGAAAGTTTAGATATTATTTAGATGGGACCGTGAACTAGGATCATTATAAGAACTTGACTGTATTACGAAATGTTGGCACTCTTATGCAATCCAATTCATGTCGTCGGTGGGCGCTCTGGTCACCAAGTATCTTACAAACGGTTGAAAGCGGAGAACTGTTGACAAACAAATTTTCATTGTATTTTTCCTTCACTAAAGGCTAAGGCTTCGGTCAAAGGCATTTGTGTTAAAAAAAATTGGTTTTTATTCAAACAGGAAAAGGAAAAGTGGTAGCCAAAGACCGAAAATACAAGTTTAAATGAAGAGTATCTACTATTATGAGATAGGAACGGAAGCCTATTTTTTGTTTTTAGTTTGCGATTTAATGTGATCCACCATACCTTTTTTCAATGGGTCACTTTAAATTTTCAAAGTGGAATAATGTAATGTTGTCTATCTTAGAGAACTAGATGGATGACTCTTTTTCTATTTTTATAAGTTTAGTTGTAACAACTCCCTATTTACATTGATCTTTTTTCTCATAAAGGGAGCTTATTTATTGTATTGGAAATCATTTGTAAATGAAGAGTTCTGGGAGAAGTGTGGAGGAAAAGCTTCATTGTATAGTCTTAACAGAGAATTAATGAAAGGATTGCAGCTCTGGTTCATGAGATTCCTGTGGTGTGAGTTTAGCAAATGTTTATTCTTTCTGTCTCATATGTATCTCGTTATGTTTTACAGTTCATTCGTAATCATTTCTAATTGAAAGCTTTTAAGTAAGAAAGGTAGAATCCAGTTTACTGCTCTGCCTTGGGAAGGCATTCATGCTTTTGTGTTTCTTCTTCTGTCTGAAAAGGATTCATTTGTCATGCCCTTTTCAGCTTCTTAACATTCTTTCCACTCCATATTATTTCAATTTGATTGCTAAACTTCCTGCCTGTCTTGCCTCACGAAATAATCTGTGTCTTTGATTTAATCTCTCTGATCATGCTGTTCCTTGGTCCCATACAGCCCAGAAAATTCATCCATTCATTAAATAACTTCTTTCCTATTTATTTACTAGCCTAAAATCATTATCAGTTTTGCATTTAGGTCATCTCAGGCCCTATTTGACATCTTTTGCCGAGATAGACCCGAAGAGAGACCTCTCTTGTCCTCGTAGGGCTAGCTACGAGGCTGAGATTGGTTTGATGTTGGCTTTGAGTTCTCCGCTCTTTCACTCGAGGTAGATTCCTTTCGAGCTACTAACACCACCTAGAGCTGCATGGGGAGATATTGGTAATATCATATTTAAATGATTTTTTGATTATTTGATTTTTTGGATTTTCGATGAAAATATGAAAATGAAAAAATATTTTTTATAGGACAATGTACTTACAAAATTATTTATAATTTTACATATATTGGACCAGTCAGACCTGAGGGTCTATCGAGGCATAGGTGCCATGGAAGAGAGGCCGAGAATGTCGCGGAAGACCCTGGGAGAGTCCTACATGCCATACAGAGGAACTTGGAGGGTTTGACCCACTAGGTCCCTATGGCTGTAGTAGAGGACCTCCCTGAGGTTATTCAGAGACGTGTGGTAGGTGTACCACGTGATTGGGTGTGGCTATTACGTCGTGTGGATACTGCCATAGTATTCTTCCATGATGCTTATCCAAGGCAGGTCCCACAGGCATAGACTTCTAGGATGACTGAATGACTTTGATATTTTTTGATGATGAACATGATCAAGCATAAGCCCTAATTTTGTAGGACATAATTGTCCAATTTTTGTATATTTTTGAACATATGACTCTGATCTATATATAAAATGATTTTATGATGTGATTATCTCATATATA
Source organism: Pinus albicaulis (assembly GCA_034641835.2). Taxonomy (NCBI): domain Eukaryota; kingdom Viridiplantae; phylum Streptophyta; class Pinopsida; order Pinales; family Pinaceae; genus Pinus; species Pinus albicaulis. The sequence goes on along the minus strand of JAXQQM020061244.1, from coordinate 43,712 downwards.
CAATGATTATTAACGATTTTTTATATTTAATGTAATGAATGATTGATATGCCAATCGATTTCTTGATTAGAAAATGTATTTTCTGATCGTGGAATGTGAATGTATGTAACATAATTAAATTATCTTTGCAACAAACACACTCTCAGAAATAAACGATAAAAAAATGGATCTTTGACACGATAGATGCTATTTAACTGTGAAACCACCAGTTGCGAGTCCAAGTACACTACTAACGAACCAACATCAAGGGACATTGACTCAGAAAGTATATTGATCACAACGGTATATTCTGCAACATTATTCAAAGTAGGATCAATACATACACCCCTTGATACTAAAATCTGACCAGATGGATAGTATATTACCCAAGCTGTGAAAGCAAGATTTTGGGTATGCCGACTAGCACCATCAGCAATGCCAAAATGACTCATATCATACATAAACACCTGCCAAAGTAGATCTAAAATATCAAGGTCACACCAGAATCGATAGAAAAATATGCACAAAAAAAAATATATACAACGAAATCAAATGTTAGGCAAACGCCTAGGCATAATAATTCTTAATATAGAGCCCATTTCTAGGCTCTGTTAGCTCGTTTCTGTCAAAGTAAACCAAATCATAAGCTCCCTTCTTAAGAAATATTTTGACAATGAAAGGGTCGTACCACATGGATTTAAATTTCCTTGCCCCCAAGGCATCCTTGTCTTGATCGTAGACCAAAAGGAGGTTAGTTTCAGATAAAACACTAGGTTTTACAACCTTATCATACTAAACCTTCACTCTTTTCTTATGGGCCTCATTAATCGTAGCTGCATCTAGGTGATTCTCAACGAGACGTTCCAGATAAACAAGGTGTTCTTAGAGAATTGAAGTGTCTGGAAGAAGCTCAACAGCCAGATTAAGGGAAGGAATCTCACACTCAACAGGAAATATTGATGCCAAACCATATACCAGTTAGAAAGGAGTGAACCCCGTTGCAGTCTTAACTGACATTCAACATGACATGCCAATTGGACCTACCTTTATTGATTTTCCTTTTGAAGGATAACCTTTAAGGATTTATTCATGGCTTCAACATGCCCATTGGCCTAAAGATATTATGAAGACGAATTCTCCTGCCAAAAACATAATTTAAGATCCAATTCAGCCATCATGGAGTTCTAAAAATTACTACCATGGTCAGTGACAATCTCTTTGGGAATACCAACGTGAGAAATGACTTGGTTAAACAGAAACAGGGTTGTTGTTTCACCATCGTTCGAGAAAGTATGCATAGCCTCGACCCACTTAGTGGAAGTAGTCCACTGCTACGATAATGTAGTTGTGACCCTTCGTTGAAGGTGGATTAAAAGTATTAAAATCAATTCCCCACTTAGTGAATGGACCGATAGTGATAACAGGAAAGAGAGGAGCTGGATGAGCATGCATATTTTGAGTATAAACCTTACAAGGATGACATTTTTTTGACCACCTCAACACAATATTTGAAAATCAAGGGGAAAAAATATCCAGCACGAAAAATATTTTGAGCTATAGAAAGCCTAGATAAATGACCACCACAAGCTCCACTGTGGCAATCATTCAGCACAAAATGAACCTCTTCAAGAGTTAAGCAATTTCTAAGGATCGAGTTGACCTCGTGACGATACAGAGTATCGTCGATAATAAGATAACTTTTTTCCAAGTGACGCAACTTTTGACACTCATCTTTCGAAAAAGCAAGGGGAAACTTCGAAGTATGGAGATAAACAATAATATATCATACCAAGGATCTTGTGAAGAAATGAGGAAAAGATGTTAATCAGGGAATGAATCCTCATAAATAATCTCATCGCCACAAGCCAACTCAGAGATCAACTTTGCAAATACCAACGATTTATTGGATTTGGCATATAGGATTTCGAGATGAAATTCTTACCTAATTAAACTATTTATTTATTTTCTCAAAATAAATGCACAACAGAAAAATTGAAGAAGAATGTAATGGCTAAGTCACTGGACAACATGGAAAACTACAAAAGCTAACTTCTCAATGGGAGAATATCGCAGTTCAGGACATACCAAGCCTCAGCTTACATAATAAATACCATACTCACAAAGAGCATCATCCTCCTAAACCAAAACCATACCTATAGTAGATTCTGCTACGACGAGATACAAAAGGAAGTCTCTGCTATAATCAGGTGGACTCAATAAAGGAGCAAAGGTCAATGCCTTTTTCAAAGCACTAAACGAGCGTTGAGCAAAGTCATCCCATAGAAACAAAACTCCCTTCTTCAACAATCTCATAAACCCTTTCCTAACCTCAACATAATTAAAGATGGATCTCCTCAAGAAATTGGATTTTCTTTGAAGACTTTGAAGTTGATGAATAGAAGACGGGGGAGGCACCTGAAGTATTGCCTCAACCTTGAATATATGTACCCAAATCACTTCAGTAGACACTATGAATCCCAACAACTGACCGGATTGACGGTGAAAACGCACTTATTGGGATTCAACTGGATTTTCTAATAATAACATCTTTCAAAAATCTGTCGAATATGAGAAGGATGATCAATTCTCTTTCAAGAACAAGCAACTAAATCATCCAAATAAGCTTTGATGATATGCTTGATATCATGGAAAGAATAAGACATGGCCTGCTGGAAAGTAGCCCCAGCATTTTTAAGACCAAAAAGAATCTTCTTGTATGCAAAAGTACCCCAGGGAAAATAAAAGTAGTCTTGTGCTGATCTTCAGGATAGATGGTAATCTGATTATATCCCAAGAAACTATCCATGAAGGAGAAAATCTCATTCCCTGCACACTCATATATAATCTAATAAATAAATGGTGTGGGGTAATTATCCATTAGAGAAATTTCGAGGTCTAAAATGGGCCTCCTAAGAAAAATGTACAACCAAAATAAACTTTATAAGAACCAATATGATTCAATATGATGACGTCAACCATGGGGGATGATTCACCATTTTTGGGGTAAAAAATTAAAAAGATTAATAAATAATAAAATAATATAACTACTTTTTCAACTTTTATTTTCAACTTATCTCCCCATGGTTTTACTCAAATTTCGAGTGGGATTACTCATTGGATGTGCAATTTAATTCCTCATCCAAGGAGTACTCACGTTGCATACTTTTAATGGACTCCACTACACGAAAAATGAGAAATACATGAAAAATCATGATTGCAATCAAGTTTTTCATGTATTTCTCATTTTTCCGTATAGAAGGGTCCATTGAAAGTATGCAACATGGGTACTCCTTGGATGAGGAATCAAATTATGCATCCAATAAGTACTCCTGCTCGAAATTTGAGTAAACTCATAGGGACATAAGTTGAAAATATGAGTTCAAAATGTAGTTTTTTCTTTTTTCCCTCTAAAATTTGATGATGTAATCTAATCTTATTTTATTATTTCCACTATTTTATTATAATTTACTTAAGAGGCCCATTTTAGACCTAAAAATTCCCCTAATGCTTTCGGACATGCCTTACTCAGATCTCTGAAGTCAATGCAAACACATATCGTTCCTTGTTTCTTGTCCACATGCACTGGATTCGATACCCACTCAGTCAAAGGAACGGGGTATATGAAACCCTCCTTAAGAAGATTCTCGACCTTGGTCTTGATATTTGTGGCTTTCCTAGGGTTGACTAGAAAAAGCTTCTGTCATACAGGCTTATCATTCTCATAAGTCTTGATCTCATGCTGGATAATATATGGATTAATTCCAAGCATTTCCTCATAAGACTAAGTGAACACATCACGAAAATATTTAAAGAGATCGGTATAAATCTGAATCTCTTCGGGGGAACATTCAACTCTGATGAAAACATTCTCTATAACATTGGGATTCCTGGAAATGCTCATCGGAGTCATCTCAGAAATGACAACCATGTTCCCTTCAACAAAAATATGTGTTGGATCCAAAGGGTTTAGGATTGGGTGAACAGGACCAGTAGACACAGGGATAGACAATATTGAATAAACCTCTCACAAATCCGGTAGAAAATAGGACCGATGACGTAAATCATCCCACGATCTTTCCACACCAGTTATTCCCTCATGGATAGCCTCCTCATATGGTAAAACAATATCGAGGCAGTCCTACGCGTATCATGAGTTAAGTGTCTAAGCTGGAGCCACATCTCCGTCCAAATCCTCCAGTGAGAGAGAAATTGGATCAGAATCTACAAAGTCAATAATATACTAACAATAAATATTTGTTGCATATATAGGGAATTCCGGCATTCCACCCACTTAACCTTCTTCTAATGTGGTGGTAGGAGAAGGTAAGGTCCAAGGGTCCGAAAAATAATGATTTCAGAAGAAATTTCTTCGGGTAGGAGCCTTGGAGGATGAAATAGCATTGATATGGACAGAAGTATGCAAAAGATCAAAGGTACCCATCAATGAGGTACCACTAAATTCTCCACAGGTTGATTGGAATCATTCACCAAGGGAACAATAGAGTCAAAAGATGCATTTGAATCTATCAGAGAATAATCTATCTGATCAATAGTGACAATCCTCCCTTCATGGGGAAAACATAAGACGTGAAATAATGATGAATCACTATCATCCATCTCATAAATCCAATTTCACCCCAATAGAAGGTTGAAGTCCAAATTGGCATTAAACATCTCGACTTCAATATTGACAACTTTACCCCCAACACATATGGGCAAAGCCAGAACAATTCCATGTGGCGCGTGAGAATGAAAATAAAATGCAATGAGAAGAGTAGGTGAAGAAACGTCTTGAGGAGATCCAATGGATTTCCAACATAAGATAGATATGACACATGTGGAAGCATCCTCATCGACTATCATTTGAAAAATATTGATTTTCCGATATGAGATTTGATCTGAAAAGCCATGTGATGAAAATGTATCTTCTTAAGATTTGACATATCAAATGTGATCATAAGATATTTCTTTGGATATATCGCCCCGATCATAGTGAGTAGAGCACTCCTTTATGCTAGGCAAGACTGGAGTACCTCCAATGTAGACATATCACAAGGACTCTGAGTTAGATATTCTACAATGGAGTAGTTATGGATTGCCTTGGAATTAGTGTTGATTTTTTAACATTTAGAAGAAAATTTTGGCATGCGAGGTATAGGCTCAACTATAGGCCTCTTAATATGGAGTGGCTCTGAAGTATTAGGAGTGGCCTTAGCCTTCGAAGACTCAGATTCACCATAATCACATGATCTTGTGGTGACATCAATGTGAGAACTCATCATATATACATTTGAAGAATTTTCCCCTTCCTAGTTGCCCCCTGTGGGAGATCTAGTATTTTCATTCGCGCCAGCAAGAATTTGATGCCCTTAGGGAAAAGGGCTAGTCAGGACAGCCTCAGAAACTTAAGGAACCCTACTGAGCTAACAAAGCTGATCCTCCTGAATATTAGGGAAGAGATGAGTGAGATGGTCTCGAGCGCATAACTTTCATGGAAACTTGACTTTCTTCTTAGCCTCTCTCTTACCCTCTCCAACGTTATCATTGGATTTGTTCACATTACCCTTCCCATCCTTATATTTCTTCTTGTTATTATGTCATTTCTTCTTCCCATCAGATTTTTTATTTCCTTTGGGGTTAGAATATTGAACAACATTAATCATTAAGGGTTGGGAAGGAGTAGACACCGAAGAAGTAGCTTGAATAGAAGGAGAATTTGTAGAGACAACTGTTGCAATTGATTCAAAAGGTTAGTCGTGCCACTATCAATTGAACCAAAAATCCCATCAGCATGAGGACCTAGCTTTGGTTTGGATAAATCTACTTTGAAATTAGGAGCATCAGGAAAGATCTTATTAAGAATCCCAGACTAAGAATAGATTAGTTCCAAATGCTGGGCAATAAAAATAGCTTTCTCCTCAGAGAATACCCTAGAAAGAGATACAACCTTCGAGATTTATGACTGCAAAGATTTAAGGAACCATTCGAGAAGGAATTCATTGGGAATATGGGATTTAATGAGCCTCTTCCTTCTCCTCTAATCTTGAATATGGTCAGAAATGTGTGTTACCTTATATTGCTGGAAATTGGTCAGAAGCTCAGTCCTAGCATCATAACAAACAAAAAACTGAAAATGGTTCAAAAACATGGTAGCCAATTCACCAAAATAAGAAAAAGCCCCCCCAGTAAGCTCAATGTACCATTTAGCAGTGTTTCCAGTTAGGGTGCGCTGAAATAACCTCAACCTAATCAACTTATCGATGAGGGAGTTTGATGAAAACTATAAATGGAATGTGGTAACATGGTCGACTGGATCCTCACCAGTATGCACTTCAAATTTCAGAATATCTGACGGAATTTTAGTAGGGACCAGAGGCCAAAATGGGTTGTATCAAATAGGATCAATAGTCAACTTTGATAGATCTAGAAAATTTAGGGTTTCCAGGAATGGTAAGCGCGGGGGAGCCTAATAATTCCATCCACCAATAAAAGGATTCCAAAATTTCTAAAAATAATAATCTAGATTTTCTAAGGCACTAGGTTTCCACAAATTGTTCATAGAAAAAGTAGAACCATAAGAGAAACCTTGTGGCCCAGAATCATTTGGATTAGGACCCTCTCCCACCATAGGGTTACTATAAATATGGATATTCCTCCCAATCGAAGTATTAAATGAAGATGAAACCCCTTGATAAGGGTTCCAAGCATCAGCAAACAGAGAGAAACCCTGAGAAGCACCTACGGAGGAGAAAGGAACATTCCCCTACTGACCATACAAAAATGTATTCCCATTTCCCAACCCAGTGAAAGCAGGGTTCTAGCCTTGAAAAGGATTAGAGCTTTGGCCACCAGGAAAAGGATTAAAACCTTGACCTTGAGCAGAGAAAGGCAAAGAACCTATGGAAGGGTTCGAATGAGGGATATGAAAACTTCCGAAGGGGAAACCTTGAAAAGAAGTTGACCCACTAGCCATAGAAGACATGGGTGTGGAGACAGTGGATGTAATAGTGAGAGGAAACAAAGGAATTGCACTAGAAGGCATCCCGAATGAAAAGGGACCAGAATGGGAAGCAAAATCTTGGATGCGCCCACTCGTAGACCAAATGGAGGTAGAATAAAAAATTACAGTACTGGGAGTGATGGTTGAAATAGAAATGGTACCTCCTCCTTCAGTAGAAAGAGGAGTATGAAGACTCGAAGTACTCATAGCTGAAGCTATATTCCCAGCTATGTCCATTGAAAGAAAAGAAGGAGAAATATGAGGGCTAGCCAGTTTTTGAGACGGAGGCCCAACATACAATAAAACATCCTGAAAGCTAGCAGGAAGAGGAGAGGAATGAGTAACTAGAGGTTCAGGAATATCTTCAACCTCAACTTCTTCTGCTAGAAAAAGGATCCAAGAAGGGAGTGGAGTACTCCTCTCTAATTCATGACTAGCACTAGGAATACCCTCAGAAATAATATCCCCAAGAGGAAGATCACTCTCCGATGCGTTTGCAACTACTTGTTGGAAATCACCAGTAGAATTGCTCCTACGCCTTCTTGAAGAAGGATCGACACTCGCAGGAGAAAGCCCACGAAGCCTCCTCGATCGACGAACCAATCGGTCATCCATTTTTAATAATTATGAGATTTTATGTAGACTCAAACAATTACAAATTTGGAAATCTAGGAGCAAAGAGCACTCTCTATAAAAATGTCCCTAAGATTCAGCAATCAAGAAGCCCTCAGGTATTTCCACTATGGGTTATTAGGAACATACACCAGAATACAAGAAAGCGAAAATAAGGACCTTCCGAGAATAGTCTGGGGTAATTACACCCTAGGCCTAAAAGCGAAGGTAACATAAATAGTTACGCTGAACTCTTAACGAAATCCTTTTATGGTGCAAGTACACAAGCTTCACAAGGGCACCCTCCAGAAGTACTAATGATATTGATGCAACGTCTGCCTGAGGTAGCGTGGGTATTCCCCCTTGCAGTCACCTATGTGATACCTAGGAATAACAACTATGGACACTAGTTCATATCGACAACCAGGCAGAACAACCTTTGGTCAGGATCCAAAAAATAGGAGAGGGGGTATCTCTCTTCTTTGCCTTCACTTGCCCTCGTGCTTGACTCTCTGGAGGAGAGCTTTCCCAGTCCACTTAATGAGGTTGGATTTCACTCATTAATAAACTTCTATGTTTGAAATTTTGAGTGGCCTTGGAGAGTTAACTCTCCACTCTCCTATTCGAAGGCCCTATGACCTAGACAAGTTGGTGTATATTAATGACAACTCTAAAGTTCTATTTCATTTTAAATTATGTGCTTGATTTTAATGGTTTTTCTTTTTAAGCCAGGGGTAAATGAAGAATGCAACTTATGATGCTTTGACACAAAAGAGAAATCAATAGAAACTTGCTACATGCATATGAAAATTTTTCTTCGATGAAAGAAATTTCTAATCAGGTTCTATGAAACAACTAATAAAAGAAACAAAATTTTCTTTTCTTTTCAAAATCACGCTCACACACTAAAAAACTATCAAAAGAGTAAATATGTTTAACGGTGCAACTACACTAATGCAAAACTACCAATGACAAATGCAGATTCTAGGGAAGCAAATGAGTTTCTCAACAAGACATGTTTGATCACTTTGACACAAAAGAAAAGACAAGCCCAAAACAAATACTTCCTTGCACATAAATGCCAAAAAAAACTTGATACAAGAAGAGACAAGTCCACTCAAGAACTTCTCTCAAAATCAAGCAATCCAGACCAAAATGAAAAACTACAAACTTGCTCCAAAAATTATGAAAACCATGAAACCAAAACCAAAACCAAAAGAAAAGAAAAAAACCAATTTTTTTAAAGCCTTTTACTTTTTAAAGAAGCAGAAAAATATTTTGGAGAAAAGCACAAACTACTAGAGACTTCAAATCAACAAATTTAGGACAAGAGAAACTCTGAATTCCTTAAGACAACCATGTCACTTTCATGACAGGACTCAATAAATGGAATGAAGTAACTAACTCAAGAAAATGACTTGAAACATCAGTATAAAACTCCATCAATCATAGAAAACTCAAGAAACCAAGAAGACAATTTCAAGATTTGCCAGAAAAGATGATCTCAAGAAACGAAGAAAACCAAACAAGCCAACAAGCCAAAAAAAAAAAGTGGAGCAATGACAAGGCCAAGCATGAGCAAACCGACACAAACTCACTATTATGAAATGTCAAAACAACCAAGAACCTCAAAAATAAGTCCCGGTGCAACAAATAAAACTAAAACTTCACCAAGCAAGGAAAAGCCTAGGTTGACTAGGTTTTCAAGAAAGAAAGACAGAAATTGATACACAGTAGATAGAAACAATATCTAGACACATCAGAGGTTCTACAATAGTGGCCAAGAACATGCAAAAATACCTTAGAGGACTCCAAAAATCAAATTTTCATTTGAAACTGGTCATACGCATGTCAGAAGTGTACAAAATGCATGTATACACATCTGTATCTAAGGAAACTCGCATATACGCGTGTTTCTTTGGACCATAATGAGTGCATGCATGACTGTGTGCACTAAAATTTGCGTATAAAAAAAGGCAGCAAGGAAAAATAAAAAAAATCCAAGCTTGATCCAGAAGATCAAGACAATTTCTTGGATGGATAAAGAACCAAGAAGTCTTGGAAAGTGATCATATCAGTGAGGGAACCCAAAATTCATAGAAAACAACCCAAACTAGGAATTACATGGATGTAATCCCCAATGGAGTCGCCAATTCTATTGCGGGTGAAACTACCCTAAGGTCGGGGTTGAGGTACCTAACAAAGCGGAAGGCATACAACAATAAGAAGTAATCAAACTAAAGGTCCTAATGCTTAAACTAGTAAACTTGGGAGAGATGAACTTACCCATATGTCCTACATTTGAGGTTGTTCCCACAAGGTGCAAACCCTCTGCTTCTCCAGGTGCTTCAAGACCTGCAACTCACTCAAGAAAAAACACATAGACTAGTTGTACATGATATATATCCTAAATGTCAGTAGGTTAGATCATATAAGCCTATAAAAGATAACATGAAACTAAAATTTACGAGATCATTAAAATGTATAAAAATCATATAAGATCACGACATCAGGAACGAGTCAGAGCTTCTTTATTTATGTATGTAAAATATGTGGAGAAATATCACCTGAAATCAGCCAAGGCTCCAAGCGAAACTATCCTCCGGATCCGTCCAGCCCAAGGATCAACAATATTCTTCTATAAAAGGTGCACAAGGATGTCACATAAAGGAGGTGATCATATCAAAGAAGGAAATAGGGGATTCCTAAACCTGGGAAGTGCAGGAGGCACAGGGATAATAAAAATTGATTTGGGCTAGAATATGCTATAGTTTCAATACCTTTCTCTCTCCTCTCTTAGCCCTTCCCCATGAGGTGTATTTATACTTCCTCAAAACAATTTTTTTTCAGTTGGGAAATAGTTTGGCCACGAGCTCTAGTAGGTGGGCTTCCAGTGTAACCGTAAACCCCACAAAAATTAAAGGGAGTTTTATATTTTTTAATATTTTAAATTGTATATAAGGGTTAGATATGAGTTTACCTGCGATTGCACACATTTTAGATAGGGAAAATTCGCGTATGGAATTTAAAATATTGTTTTTTAAGAGAATGAACAAGTCTGAATGGAAAGGGTTGCCTAAGGCCAATACATAGATCATCAAGTATATAAAGGTGATCATTGATGCTATAAAAACGCATCTCAAATCGAACCCAAAATTTTTTGTTGCCCATGACCCTGATTGGCTCTTTCGAATGCCACAGTGAGGCATATATGGTTGCCTCTCATAGATCTGGGTCCGAAGTGGAGAACTATGAATACTTGGGCTACCTCCAAGCAATCAATGAAATGAGGAGTAAGAGCCACGCAAAGTGGAACTTCTTGCCCTCTTCTTGAGCTACTCTGCAATCAACGAGGAATTTTTTACATAAATAACTTGCCCAGTTATAAACAACGCCTTTGGCACACTCCACAGCCAAGGATACTACCAGCGCAAAAGCCTCCTCTCCATAGCTCTTTATCGTAATCTCCCTCGCTAAAATGTGTGTGGAAAAGTGCACAGATCTATCAGAAATAGAGTTAATTGAATAACCACGGGTTCCCTTCATCAGACTGAAATATTTCTTCATTTGATCTGTGAGTTTCTTGTCATGGTTTTTTTCCCACAAAATCTTCTGTGAGGTCCAACCCAAGACAAGGAAGGGTCGTAATATTCCTTATGAGCATCGCGTCAATAGAGATCTTCTTCCCTAGCTAGAAAAAATCATCATGCACTAATGCTAGCAGTTGGCGCACACAGATAGCGTTAATAGTACGACACCTGAAGTGTGGAACATATAGAATGTTTAGTATCCTGGCCACCTGGATACCAGTTACCCATTTCATCAGTTCCAATCTTGTTACTCTGCCTTCATAGGTTTGTCGGCATAGATACCTACTGGGCTCAAACTATGGGTATTTACTTCGATCATTGAAGTCTCAATCCACCATTTTTAGCTGGGGTAATGTGGCCAATAACTCCCCTTCAATTGGCACTTCCTCCAGAATCAAAGGTGTAAATACCTTGTATTTAACGGTGTCTAGATCCTTTGTCGGCTTCTTAGCACTTGTCTTCCATGGTGGGATATATGGAGGAAACCTAGAGATAGGTTCGACCTCCTCAGCATCTATTTCCTTCGGTGTTACTTCTTCTTCATTGAATTCGATCTCCACAACCTTATTCTATCGATCCTAGGCCCCCTTACTCTGTTGTTCCTTCAAGATTTTCTTCTGGGGTGATGACCTTAACAATGGTTTCTTAGGCTTCGCGAATAGAGTCACGCTTGAAGTGGTATACTTCTTAGGTGACCTTGGCCCTGTGATATTTTTCGGTGGCTTGGCCATCATTGTGTTTTCAAAACTTGGCTGAATTGTGTGTCAGAGCCCTGCAATAGCCTACTCGGTGCTCTTGCAGACACCGACTCTCACTTGAAAAAATTAGTGCACAAAGTGCTCTAATGGGGAGAGGGGTGCCTAATTTATAGCAACATTCTAATTAAAATCCCATCATCTCCTTTAGATACTCCTCATAAAAATTGATTTGGTGGTAGATCCACCCATATATTCCCATTAAATGCATCCCTCCTACTCATTTTAATTGACAATTCATTGTCCAATCAATTTTTATTGTTCCAATGGTCACTTTTTGGACGATCTCCTCTGCTAACATATACTTTTTGACCAAGGATTTCCAAGCGAACTATTTACAACATCTTTGAGTTTGTTTCAACTGCACAACCCAATCAGGTTGTACTAGAGTCCTTGGCTCCTTGGTAATTCGAAATAATCTTACTTTAACTTCTTGAATATCCTCATTAATACACTCCTAGTCATTAGCAAAGCTATATGTTAACAAGAATCCTTCCATCATCTCATCCCAATCCATACTGCCATGGCACAGCTCTGTTTCAATATACCACTTGAGGGATCATTTCCGAGGAATGAAAGTTCATGTGCACCCATTCTGATTGAGGTTTTGTACACCAAGCTGTGGTTCAATGAGACAAATGATCATGAGGATCTTTCTGACCATCATAATTCTCTGTGATCTTCATGTCTACAGGGCCAAACCTTAGCCTTATCAATTTTTAAAACTCCTTCCATCGTCATAAACTCTCTCTGTGCGTGCCCCACCATCGTGCTGGAGTGGACCTCAATGCGAAGTCTAAATCTTTGTGCCTTTATTCTTCTAGTACCTTATGCTTGACACCTTCTAGAAACAAGACAAAATTCCCTATTCCATCATAAAAATGCAAGTCGCACACTTCCAATGTAACACAATGTAGAGATTTGGTAACCCTGTTACAACGCTTAGTAGTTACTTCATGCAAGTTATTCTTCCAATGCTCCATCTCTTCATTAGAGTCTGAAACACACTAACTATCATGCTCCCAACATATTATGCCATCCGTAGTGGGATTAATCCAGTATTTTTCCTCTGTAGTAAGCTTATATATATGATCAATCTCAGCATCCCCACACTCATGTTCGACAAGCTTTGTATAGCGCACACCTTTAGAGGGATCTAATGACACACCAACTTGGGTACTAGCTTTCTCAAACACCATATGCCTATTCTTCAGGTTGATTATATCATCCATGTCATAAGCCCAATCAAATCCGAGCAATGTAGGATAAGGGTTACTATAATCAACGATCTCAATGACTTTGAAATCAACTATTATGCTTTCTCCATAAATATCTATGTTGATTCCCTGCAATCGCCCCATAGGAAATATTTTGTTGATTTTCCATCCTTAGTCTAATTAGTGAGCATTGCAGCGTAGGACTTACCATACCTTCCCATGTCTGTTTTGGAAAAAAGTTGGCATATGATCCCAGAAACATAATGAATTTATCCATCTCATAATATTTGATTGTGATCATGTTAGCCTATATTTTCCCATTACATCAGCTGGTGGCTAAATATTCTTTGCAGCCTTCAAGAAACAAATTCAGTCCTAAAATTGTTGGTGCTTGAAGTCTTTTGGTAAAATCATAAACTGCTGGTTAGCTCTTCTTGCAGTTCTTTCTCCCAGCCTCTGATATTCCACGAAAATCCAAGTCAAACACTGCTGCATCCCCCTTCCTTTCCCCTCCCTTGCTTCCATCTTACCTTCATTCTTCAATTTCCTTTTATTCATAAGAACCCCACAAAACCATATGTTATTCCTTATCTCTTCATTAATCTCTTTTCCTAAGGTTAAAAACCCATTTTGTAACCTTATCAGAATTACATTTCCTTTTTAAATTCCTTGGAAAACCATAGAAAACACATGTTTCTATGCGTTAGGCTTAGGCCCCTCAAGCTAAGCCCCTGCCTTTTCTTCCTCCACATGCCCGGGCGCTAGGACCGACCGCTCAGTCCTAAGGCGCTAAGCCAAAATGTAACCCCTCTCCGTCCTTTTTTCCTCTGAACATTCAAAAACCCATCTTTTATAAGGTTTTGGCGTGAAATATTAAATCACGTGTTTTATTGCCCAAAGTCCTTCTCAACCATCGATGTTGCTCCCCCGAGGATCCAGACGGAGCGGAGCGGGCCCCCTGGTGGACCCCCTCCCCGCCCTTTTTCGAAAACGGTGGTTTTCCTCCTTTCCACTTTTCGTCGGGTGGCGGTTTTAACCGTCGGCCAACGATTCCATACGCTGGCTGACACGTGTCCCCACCGCTGTTTCAAAACCACCGTGCCATCACCTCTTTTCGCGCGCTAATCTTTGTACCAAGACCACACGGCGGAATCCACCTCCACCATCTGATCTGGGCCCTCCCATCCAACGGTTGCCGATCTCTTCACCTGCTCGACCTTTAACGGACTTGCGCGCCCGTTAACTTCCCCAGAAACGCGTTCGAAAACGATCTTCACCAGTCGGTCTCTGCCCGGATCGACGGTTCTCATACAAAATACCGATTCCATCGTACGGTCCCCCTTTTTTCTCCACTTTTCAAAAACGCTCAAAACAGTGTTAGGACCTACTGTATATTAGTAACCTTCTCTGGCTGAAAAATATTTATCCCAATGTTTTCTTCTAACTATGTTATTTAGAAATGATTTAATTCAGTCTAAGTACAGGGATGCTGGCGTTCCCTCATCTTTTTATCACAGCTGAATGTTATTTTTAAATGTTACTTTCAACATATGTTGTGTGAGGATGAATTGAGGAAATCAAGGTTAGCCCTGAGTCCCTTTCTTGTTTGCTCAACTATTTGATTGTTTCCCTTAGGATGTGTTAAAAGATGACTAGTTTCGAAGTACTTATCAGATCTTAGACCATTACATTGTGATCATTGTGTTTCCCTTTGTTTTTATTTGTATTCTATTAGAAGTGTATCAAAGGCTGGATAGTTTCAAAGTACTTACCAGATCCTAGTTTGCTTCTATGTTTTTCTTAAGTGCTTGGTCAAAGGTTGGATAGTTTCAAAGTACTTACTAGATCCTGGGCTGCTCTTTGTTCTGCATCTGTTATTTCCCTTTCTTATTGTACCACTCCGTTCCATAAATCAAACCTTAAAGAGATCCTTAGGCATAGATGACTTGCCCCATAGATCACTCTTGAATCTGAATGTTTCAATTAAAACCTCTTATGACTCCATAGCCCAATGGATTGAAAACTTGCCATCATCTTTCTTCATGATCAAAGCTTACTCTTTTGCTTGCAACTTCTCACCTTTGAACCTATTTGCATATAGATCTTTCCGCCTCATGACAGCAGTTATGTTCAACCATCCGAGAAAACCAAACAAAACCCTTGGCCTTCATAACTAGCCTAATATCATCACCCTAAACTTCAAAGACAATATCCATCTTTGTACATATTGGAGAGATCCCTCCCAGGATTCGGGAGGGCTAGATCACAGAATCCCAAAGTTGGTTGAAACTAGGGTCACTCCATGTCCGGACTTTACCAATTTCGAAAATTACAGACCTAACATTTAGCGAGCTCCTTGAGACAAAACTCGAGTCTTTTACATTCAAATCTATTCATAAAGGAGCTTGCTTTGCGTTTGGGTTCATAGAGCACTTGCTTTATTAACCGGCTTGAGCCACCAGAACCCTAACATTTACGCGCTCCCACTTGGGGACTAAAACTAAGAGTCTTTTACATTCAAATCTTTTCACAAAGAAGCTTGCGTTTGGGTTCATAGAGCACTTGCTTTATTAACCAGCTGAAGCCACCAGAACCTAAAATTTCTGGCGACTCCGCTGGGGACTAAAACTAAGAGTCTTTTACATTCAAATCTTTTCACAAAGAAGCTTGCGTTTGGGTTCATAGAGCACTTGATTTATTAACCAGCTGAAGCCACCAGAACCTAACATTTCTGGTGACTCCACTGGGGACTAAAACTAAGAGTCTTTTACATTCAAATCTTTTCACAAAGAAGCTTGCGTTTGGGTTCATAGAGCACTTGCTTTATTAACCAGCTGAAGCCACCAGAACCTAACATTTCTGGCGACTCTGCTGGGGAAAGAGTGATTTTAATGCCTTTTAAAGGCCTCAGAAAACCCTTTATTCGAGAGCATTTTGAGAGTAAAAAGCAGCCTTTTCAAGCACTACCAAGAAATGGTAATCATGATGGAGCTTGTTTGAATCAGTGACAAACTAGGTCAACCCTAGGATTCTTTTAAGTTTTTATCTAACCTTGGAAAATCAGCTAGCTTAGCCATAAGGATAGACTGTCTTTGTTTCATAACCATAGCTAAGTTTTGAGGCAAAGTTAGGACATTCTTTTAAACCACAAATAAAAACAATTCAGAAAATACCAAAAACATTTCAGATTGGTAGTAAAACACTAGTTTTTGATACCTTGTTTATATCTTTGATGTGTTTTACCCTATACTCTTAGACAGAGTCTGGAAAGGGCCAGGTAGCCTCCGGATCTCATCCTCTTTTAGAGGTGACATATCTGGTGAATGCCCTCCCAGTCAATCTCTGGTTAGAGTTTGTTGTGTTTTGAGATATCCTTGAAAAGGAAGGTTTCACAAACACTGTGGTGGACAGTGTACCCCGTTGAAAACATTCTAGAATTTCCACCTGGCGACTCCATAATCCTGAGCAGACCTTAAGACTTCACTGGAAAGAAACCTCATTCTTACAATATCCTTCAAACCTGGTTACAAGGCTGCAGGATTCGAATTGTGAAGACAGATTAGTTAACCTCCCAAAGATTGTCATATCTGGTTGAACTTTTCCTGTTTAGTTGGGTCTAAACATACAAACATTGTGGCTCCTAAAAATATTCACACTAGAGCCCATCCTGACCCCGATCCACCTGAGATAGTTGATAACCCAGAAAGAATCCTTAGGAAGTCTCCTAAGATACAATTTTCAACTGTTTTCAGATCACCTTTGAGAGCTAATTCGGTCCCTGACAATCTTTCAGCTCTGCAAAAATCACAAACTGACTTATTGAACCCATTCAGGACTAGGTCATTTGGCGATTTAAATCAGCTAGATTCTGAGCCCTCACTTTCATCTCCCGAAACAAGTGAGCCCCTTGGGGATAGAGAATCAACACCTCCTGATTCACATTTTCTACATAATCTAGGTGCCTCTCATCCAAGATCAGCTCAGAAATCTATTGCTGTTCCATCCACTTCTGTTCATCCGTCATCCAATGTTCAAACCACTCCACTTCAACCCACACCTCCTCTTGTAAATCCACCACATATCATGGCAGCATGGTATGCTCCTTTAGTCCTTCATGTACCATTAGTCAATCTTCCACAGGACTATCAGTCCAAAATTCCATTGTATGATGCTAGCAATACTATAACAGCATCTCAACATGTGGACAAGATGAATGACTACTTTGACAGAAATGAAATTGATGATGATTCTATCAAACTTAGACTATTTGCTCAAAGTTTGGGGGGAGAAGCAAGAAAATGGTTTAAAGGTTTAGCCCCCCATAGTATTAACGATCTCCAAGGCTTCCATCAAACATTCTTAAACAAATGGGAAGTGAGGAAGAATCCTCTCCAAGTCCTTGCCGACTATAAAAATCTCCATAGGAACCCTGGGGAAAGTGTACAAGCTTATTGTACCAGATTTAACAGCGTGTATAATGCACTTTCCCCTGAACTAAAACCTCCTCAGGGCTCGGCTTTAAACAAATTTCCTGAAGGGTTTGATCCTGACATGACATATTCACTCAAAGAAAGAGTTTTTGCAACCCTTGAAGATATGCAAAGAGGTGCTCTTTCTGTGGAAGTTAACCTTATGGAGAAGAGAGCAAGGATGAAAGCTGAAAAGAGAGTATCTTTTAGAGAGGAATCCACCCCTTCTACTTCAAGCTCAAAGATAGAAAGAATGATGGAAGAAATGATGAAGAAAATGAGCATTCTAGAGAGAGCGCAAGCAAGTCTAAATCAGAACGCTCCTCAAAACAGAAACCAAAACCAGAATCAGAATGTTAGAAGAAATCAACCTTTAAACAGACCCAGGGAAGATGATCAGCAGATCATTCCTCCCTTTCATCAAAATTTTTTAAGTGAGGTTGAACAAACAGATCAAATAACAGAGGAAGATGATATAAACTTGTTTGGGGTAGATGATGATGACTTTGAGGTTCATTATGATAATAAACAAGGTCTTTATACACCTTATGATGACAGAAGAAATGATGCTGAGAATAGCTATCAAAACATGGAAAACGCTGTCATAGAGCCTTTAAGGGAATATGAACTCAGAAGTAGATCTAATCAACAAACCCCCAACAATAAAACCTCTGACAAACCTTCTCAAAACAGCACTGCAACCAAGTCTAAAACAATCAAACAAAAGGACAAAACAGTGGCTGTTAATTCTGGTAATGGTAAAGAGAAAGACACTCAAAATATTGAAAAACAGAGTGCAAACATTAGTAGTACTAGCACCTCAGTTAGTACTCCTGGAAAGACAACTGTTTCAACTGTAGATAAACCAAATCAGCAAGCTGTTATTGCTGATAAAGTGGCAGTAAACAAGGCTGAAGTCAATGCTTTGAAGAATCAAAACCTTTTCAGCCTAGAACAGGAAATCTCAAAGATCAAAATCTCTGTTCCTTTGACTGAGTTAGCTGCCCAACATGTATATAGGTCCAAAATTTTGAAGGCTTTGAACTTAGAAGATAATGAAGACACACTCAATCTTAATGATGACCAACCAGAGCTTATTTTTGGTCCAAAGATTGAAGGAAAGTTCCAAGAAGGTCCTGTCCCTCCCTTTTACGTAAGCTTAAACATTCATGACAAAATTCTGCACAATGCTATGCATGACTCAGGCGCTTCCCATAATTTAATGCCAAAAGCTGTAATGGAAAGCCTAGGTCTTGAAATTACCAGACCTTACAAAGACTTGTACTCCTTTGACTCAAGCAGAGTCAAATGTCTAGGATTGATAAAAGATCTCTGTGTTAACTTAGCCCAGATTCTAGCCAAATGTTTAGTCATGGATGTTGTTGTGGCTGATGTACCCCCAAAGTATGGAATGCTTTTATCAAGATCTTGGGGGGCTAAGTTACAGGGAACCATGCAAATGGAAATGACCTATGCGACTATCCCTGTTTTTAATCAGACTAGAAGACTTTACAGGGAATCCCACATGCAGTACACAGTGACAAGTCAAGATTGGCCTCAAAGCTCCCCTCTCTATGCTATAAACATGAGCCTTGATTCTTTTATCATGTTTAATGAGGAAACACTTACAGAACAAATCATTTCAACAGAATCAATGGCTGAGACGGAGGAAGAGGAAAACAACGCTAAACTGCCGAAACAGTATATTGCATCTGAAAATCCTAGCAAACTAAATACAGGTATTGAACTGCAAGTCATCAATCCTTTGAACTTAAAACTTGACAGTCAGAAAGACAATCCTCAACCCGATGAAAAACTTGAGGAATCAAATTATACAAAGCCCATTCACCAAACTGAAAATGTTCCTCTCTGGACTATGTATTTTGATGGGTCATGCACCAGAACAAATGCTAGTGCAGGTGTCTGGATTACTAACACTGAAAATAATCATACAGAGTGTATTTCATGTAAATTAAACTTTCAGTGTTCCAACAACATAGCAGAATATGAATCCCTTCTCTTAGGCTTGCATCTCTTGAAAAAGTTAGGTGCCAAGAGAATCAATGTATATGGGGATTCTGAATTAATCATTAGGCAAGTTAATGGGGAGTATAATGCAAATCACCCCAGACTTAGGGCCTACAGGAATGATGTCATGGATCTTTTGAAAACATTTGAGGAGCCCACATTGTCTTTTGTCCCAAGAAAAAGAAACATTGTAGCCCACAATTTAGCCTTTGCTGCTAGAACCTGCCCCATACTGTATGATGACACCTCTCAGATAAAATTCAGACCAGCTGTACCGGATAACAAGAAATATTGGCAGGTGTTTGATGGAGATAAACAAATAGAAGACTTCATGCAATTCAGAAATGAGTTTGAACTCCATAGTTCAGATTCAGATTATGACACAGACTGCAGTGAAGAAAATTTTCTTGGTGAAGAAGAGCCATCTCCGCAGCTGGTAGATATAAACCTTCAGACTATCAAATCTAGAAACCAAATAGAATTAAGTGCAAAATCTGAAACAGAGGAATTGGAAACTCTACATTCTAAGGATGATAGTTTGCCCAAGGGTTTGGCCCCTCTAGAAGAACTATTTGATTTTGATGATGTGGCCAATAAACCTAAACTGGAACCTGCAGAAACTGAAGTGGAGGAATGTAATATAGGCAGTGAGGAAAAACCGAAATTGATCAAACTGTCTAAAACTTTACCAGCTCACATTAAACTCAAATACTTAGAGTTGTTCAAATAATTTTCTGATGTTTTTGCGTGGAGTTATGAAGATCTTAAATCCTATGACACTGAAATAATACAGCACAAAATCCCTCTTAAAGAAAACCAAAAACCATTCAAACAGAAACTGCGCAGAATAAACCCTGTCCAGTTGCCATTGGTTAAGAAGGAAATCATGAAGATGCACGATGCTGGTATTATTGTCCCTATTAGATATTCTGAGTGGGTATCTAATTTGGTGTCTGTTAGGAAAAATACTGGAGAAATCAGGCTTTGTATAGACTTTAGAAATTTAAACAAAGCTTCATTAAAGGACAACTACCCTTTGCCCAAAATGGATCATATTTTACAAAGGGTGGCTGGGTCTAAAAGAATTTCTTTGCTGGATGGCTATTCAGGGTATAATCAAGTCTTAGTCCACCCTGATGATCAATTAAAGACAGCTTTTACTACACCATGGGGCACTTTCATGTATGTGAAAATGCCTTTTGGTCTAATGAATGCTGGAGCAACCTTTCAGAGAGCCATGGACATAACATTCTCGGAAGAATTGGGTTTCTTCATCATTATCTATCTTGATGATGTAACTGTGTTTTCAAAAACAGATGAAGAACATTTAGAACATTTGAGGAAAGTTTTCAAGAAGTGCAGGAAGTTTGGGATATCTTTAAATCCTAAGAAAACTTTATTTTGTCTCCAAGAAGGTAAACTTCTTGGGCACACCATTTCAGAAGAGGGCATAAAGATTGATCCCATGAGGATTGAGGCCATATTGCAAATCTCCCATCCTCGAAACATCAAAGAGTTGCAGTCTTTCATTGGAAAGATAAACTTTTTGAGAAGGTTCATCCCCAACTTGGTTGAGCTCCTTGGGAATATCACAAACATGTTGAAAAAGGAGCAAGGGGTGAAATGGACCTCCGAAGCAAAGACATCCTTTGAACTGGTGAAACAAGCGTTAACCAAGACACCGGTTCTCATAAGTCCTGATTTTTCAAAGGATTTTTATATCTTCTCATTTGCATCAGAACATACCATAGCTGCTGTCCTTTTACAGAAAAATCCACAAGGACAAGAGCAGCCTATTGCATTCTTTAGTAAGGCATTGAGGGATGCCCCTTTGAAGTATAACATTATGGAGAAACAAGCTTTTGCTTTGGTAAAGGCTTTGAAAGATTTCAGAGTATACATCCTTCACTCTCACATCATTGCCTTTGTCCCAAGTTCGGTTGTAAAAGACATTCTAACCCAGGATCCAAATGGTAAGAGAGGCAAGTGGATTGCTATTATTCTTGAATATGATTTAGAGATAAAACCCACTAAGCTCATCAAAGGCCAAGGTCTAGCTAAATTAATGGCTGAATCAAATTGTGAACTTCTTGATATTAATATGATCGATGCTTTAGATAACCAAGAAGAACTCTCAACTCCTGTTGTTGAAGATCATTTTGTGAATTCTCCTTGGTATATTGATATTGTTTATGTTTTTCTTAATCTGAATACACCTCCTGGTTTATCCAAAACAAAGGCAAGATTCCTAAAGTTAAAAGCTGTAAACTATTGCATTATTGATAAATGTCTTTATTGGAAAAATGCGAGTGGTATATTGCTTAAATGTTTGCATGAGTTTGATGCAGAAAAAATTAAGCAGGAATTCCATGAAGGAGAGTGTGGAGGCCATTTGTACTGGAAGTCAACAGCCAACAAAATTTTGAGGGCTGGTTTCTATTGGCCCACTCTTTTTCCTGATGTACACAAAATGACAACTACTTGCCATAAATGCCAATTGTTTGAGGGCAAGAGAAAATTACTACCCCTTCCTCTGCATCCAATTACTGTTGAAGCCCCTTTTCAACAGTGGGGACTTGACTTCATAGGAGAAATCCACCCACCATCCTCTGCCCAGCACAGGTGGATCCTTACCGCCACAGACTATTTCACTAAGTGGATAGAAGCCATTCCTTGTAGGCAGGCCAATGATTCGGTTATCATTAAATTCATAGAAACCAATATCCTTTCCAGATTTGGCTGTCCTACCAAGATCATCACAAATAATGCTGCAGCATTTGGATCAAAGAAGATGGTGGAATTCTGTCGCAAATATCAGATAACATTGGGACACTCCACGGCCTATTACCCTCAAGGTAATGGATTCACAGAATCTTCCAACAAGAGCTTACTGAACATAATAAAGAAACTGTTGGAAGACAATAAAAAGTCTTGGCACACAAAGCTAATCCATACACTTTGGGCTGACAGATTAACATTGAAGAAATCCATTGGTATGTCACCCTTCCGGCTTGTGTATGGTACAGATGCAATTTTTCCTAACAGCCTTGGTGTACCAGTTATGAAGTTAATTCAAGAGTTGCAGACTGAAGAAAATGACATAATCAGAAGAATAAATCAGACCATTCATCTTCAGCAAACCATAGAGGAAGTGTACAACAAAGCATTGCAGAAGCAAGACAATATCAAGAAGACATTTGATAGAAGAACAAAGGCTAGCAATTTCAAGATTGGGGACAAAGTTTTAAAGTGGGACTCAAAGAGGGAAGACAAGGGAAAGCATGGTAAATTTGACAATCTATGGCTTGGCCCTTACTCTATTCATTCAGTTGCTGGAAACAATGCATTCTTCTTACAGGAGCTGAATGGAACAGAATTGTTTGGGGGTCCTGTCAATGGCAGGATGCTTAAGCATTACCTTTCTTAAACCATTATGTGTTTTGAAGCCTTTTTATTTTTCTTTTTCCATTGTAAACAGTTCATCCATCATCGCATTCAAAGTTATGAAAAATCAAAAAATACAAAAACAAAGAAAGAAAGAAAAGAGGGCAGACATGAAAACAAGAAAGGCAAGGCCCCATGCCAAAAAGAGAAGTAAATCTGAAAGTGTGCAAGCTCAAATGCCACTCCTCAAAACACACTTCTAATTAGTCAGACTGTTTAATCTTGACTAATTAGCTTTCAATTTTCTGCTGATAGGATAGCAAATTTGATTTGCCAAACTATTTAATCTTGGCTTATCAGTAGATAGATTAGGATAGAAATTAAGGTTCAAACAAACTCAAAATCTGAACCAAAGTTTCCATGAGAAAGATGACTCAAAACTGTTTTATTTTCTGAGTCATAAAAGAGAAGACCTGGTTCTAATCCGCTCAAAACTTCAACCAGAAGAAAGGCAAAGACAGCTCATAGAAAAAGAAAAACAGAGCTGTAAAAATAAGAAAAGGCCATGATAAGAAACTTTCAGATCTTAAGCCTTCCATTTTGATTTTTAAAAATTTCTGAAAATAATAATCTATGTGCAGCTTTTTCTTATGCCATAGATCATAGCAAGTCAAACAGCTCAATCTTGACTTGACTATTTTTAAATTTTCCGTTGTAGAATCTAGAGAATGAAAGTTTGTTGGACTGTTTAATCCCAACAAACAGTAGACTAGGTAGAGAAATATCTGAGCTCAACTGTTTAATCTGAGTTCAGGGAGAAATAAGTAGTAGAAATAGATTAGATTTCCTGCTTTCAAAAGAATAAAATGTTACGTAAAGAGTTTGCCAATCCAAGTGCACTGTGATGAAGAAAAAATGTTAGATCGGTAAGTTGGGTCGGGCAAAAGTGGGTCAGGCATCATGTCAGCATCCTAGAGAAATCAAGTCTGAATTCTTGATGCCTTCAAGAAGGCACCATCCCCAAGTGGAGCCACTGTTAGCCACCTATATTTTTCCGTTATATCAGCTGGTGGCTAAATATTCTTTGCAGCCTTCAAGAAACAAATTCAGTCCTGAAGTTGTTGGTGCTTGAAGTCTTTTGGTAAAATCATAAACTTCTGGTTAAATCTTCATACTTTTCCTTCTCCCAGCCTCTGATACTCCATAAAAATCCAAGTCAAGTACTGTTGCATCCTCCTCCCTTTTCCCCTCCCTTTCTTCCATCTTACCTTCATTCTTCAATTTTCTTTTATTCATAAGAACCCCACTAAACCATATGTTATTCCTTATCCCTTCATTAATCTCATTTCCTAATGTCAAAAACCCATTTTTTAGCCTTACCGGAATTATATTTCTTTTTTGCAATTCTTTGGAAAAAACCATAGAAAACACATTTTTCTATGCGTTAGGCTTAGGCCCCTCAGGCTAAGCCCCCTGCCTTTTCTTCCTCCACATGTCCGAGCGCCATGACCGACTGCTCAGTCCTAAGGCGCCAAGCCAAAATGTAACCCCTCTCCATCCTTTTTCCTTTGAAACAGTCGAAAACCCATCTTTTATAAGGTTTTGGCGTGAAAAATTAAAACACATGTTTTATTGCCCCAAGTTCTTCCCAGCCGTCGATCTGCTCCCCAGATCCGACGGAGCGGAACGAGCCCCACCTGGTGGACCCCCCTCCCCACGCCCTTTTCCAAAAAACTGTGGTTTTCATCCCGCACCACTTGTCGTCGGATGGCGGTTTTATCCCGTCGGCCAGCGATTCCACACGCTAGCCGACACGTGTCCTCTGCCCCGTTTCCAAAACTGCCGCGCTATCACATCGCCCGTGCATTATCCTTCGGATCGTATCCCCGCAGCGGGATTCACCTCCGCCGTCGGATTTGGGCCCTCCCATCTGACGGTTGCCGATCGCCTTATCTGCTCGGCCTTTAACGGACTTGCCCACCCGTTAACTTCCCCTGGCGCGTTCGAAAATCGATCTCCACCGTCGATCTCTGCAGATCGACGGTTCTCATACAACAACCCGATTCCATCGTATAGCCTCCCTTTTTCTCTACTGACTTTTCAAAACGCTCCCGACCGTTGATCGCAATATGATCAACGGCTCTGATTGCTCCGTTTTCTCGCACGCCCTCCAATGCAGATTTGTCCATATAACGCAGGATTTTCTCATTTTGTTCGTATTTTGCAGGTTTTAAGGTTCTTTCGTCGTTTTTTTTAAGGAAAATTTGAAATACGGGGGTGACGACTCCCGTTCTTTCGATTTATCCAGAGGATCGACCGCAGGGTGAAGAACAATGTTATCAACGAGGTTTCATGAGCCTTGGTTGCTGCGCATCCCTGTAAAGCCTGAAGAATACCGTCAAAATCAACGCAGAGAAAGAGTATCGAATATTGAAGACAAAAATGAACCAGAGCAGCAGATTAGTGGACAGATTGGTGGGGATTACGGCTAAGATAGTTATCAAAAGCCTAATCCCTGACTCAGAACACAGATTAAAAGGAAAACCTAAAAGTGTTCATCAGACATATTGCCTCCACTGCCATACTTTGAGGCAAATTGATTCCTCAACCACCGCAATGCCACCTATTGCCTCAAAATGCTCAAACAGAGGCTGAATTTATTGAACAGGATCAGGTATTATGCCTCGGAACAGCCGAAGAAGTTATTTCTGCCCCAGATTTAATGACAGAATGTTTGCAGATTAACCCTAACAGTACGCAGAGCCTCAAAGGTCAACAAAAGCTCCCTCCGAGCTTACTTCATAAGTGTAAACACATTAATGCAGTGGAACACCTGTATGATTTCTTCATCGAGCCTCCAAGGGCCAGGAAGACATTAATTCTGCATTAATTGTATTTGAGATCTTTTCATCAGATCTCACCTCCTCATACTTCTATAAATACTTCAATAGAAGATGAGTGAGGGGTTGGATTGTTTGGTTGTCAATGTAATTGCTGAAGCATTGTAATTGAGCCGGGAACTCTTGATTGTAAATAGTGGTTTCATGGGCTCTTGGAGCTCTGCTTGTAACAGATAGGTTAGGTTGTGAAGAGAGATGGATTAAAACACTGGATCTGAAGATTGTAACTGGTTTGAAGCATCAATACAAGCTGATTTATGGGATCCTGGTCTATGCTGATGGTGATGTTATTCTCACTGTGAACTTGTCATTTTATTTCTGTTTTCATCTTGTTTCATTTTCCACTATAAAGAACAGTTTAAACAGTGTTAGGACCTACTATATATCAGTAACCTTCTCTGGCTGAAAAATCTTTATCCCAATGTTTTTCTTCTAGCTGTGTTATTTAGAAATGATTTAATTCAGTCTAAGTACAGGGATGCTGGCGTTCCCTCATCTTTTTGTCACAGCTGAATGTTATTTTTAAATGTTACTTTCAATATATGTTGTGTGAGGATGAATTGAGGAAATCAAGGTTAGCCCTGAGTCCCTTTCTTGTTTGCTCAACTATTTGATTGTTTCCCTTAGGATGTGTTAAACGCTGACTAGTTTCGAAGTACTTATCAGATCTTAGACCATTCTGTGTGATCATTGTGTTTCCCTTTGTTTTTATATGTATTCTATTAGAAGTGTATCAAAGGCTGGATAGTTTCAAAGTACTTACCAGATCCTAGTTTGCTTCTATGTTTTTCTTAAGTGCTTGGTCAAAGGCTGGATAGTTTCAAAGTACTTACCAGATACTGGGCTGCTCTTTGTTTCTGCATCTGTTATTTCCCTTTATTATTGTACCAATCCATTCCATAAATCAAACTTTAAAGAGATCCTTAGGCATAGATGACTTGCCCCATAGATCACTCTTGAACCTGAATGTTTCAATTAAATCCTCTTATGACTCCATAGCCCAATGGATTGAAAACTTGCCATCATCTTTCTTCATGATCAAAGCTTACTCTTTTGCTTGCAACTTCTCACCTTTGAACCTATTTGCATATAGATCTTTCCGCCTCAGACAGCAATTATGTTCAACCATCCGAGAAAACCAAACAAAACCCTTGGCCTTCATAACTAGCCTAATATCATCACCTTAAACTTCAAAGACAATATCCATCTTTGTACATATTGGAGAGATCCCTCTCCGGATTCAGGAGGGCTAGATCCTAGAATCCAAAAGTTGGTTGAAATGATGTTAACCACATGTCTGACTTTACCAATCTTGCTTATTACGAGAGACCTAACAAAACTGATCTCCCGGTCGGTTCTATTTTTGTTCTTGTACACTTTATTTACTGTGCGTTGTTCCAACTGTGACTTTTCCTTTCCAACGCAGTTATCTATCAGTTCCTGTAACCCTTCAACAACCTTCCCCTATAAATTTCATACACGTATGCAAGAAGGATGCTAAGATAGACGTGTTAGCTTCCTTTACTTCAATATTCTCCTCACACTTATTCTTTAGTGGAAATAGTTTTCTCTGTGCACTAGATATCGAAGCTTTAGGGGTCATAAATGTCTTCTTAGCTTCCATGAATGTCTCTTTCTCGCATTTTATATTAAACCCAAAATTCTTATCTTCATATTTCCATACCCATGTCTCCATCATAGGCTTTCTTCCCTTTGTGTGGTTTCCTCCAGTATGTACACCACTGCGTGTTACTATATTAATGCTATGATATTCTTGGCACGGTTTAACCCTTATCATTTGTATGTTGTGTTTCGCCTGCTGGTTGTGCTTTTCCTACATTTTAGCTAATAAAATAGGACAATATTCGATTTCGTGACCAAATTCTTGATAATAATTACAAGAAGTTGTAGTAGGATTCTGAAAATCCCTGGAAAAATTTCCAGGTTGTCCACATTTGTAACATATGATCTACCCTTTCAACGAGCAAAGATTACTCCTCGACCACACCCTCGGCCTTGGAAATCACCTCGCATTTTTGGCGAACTTGGAGCTTTGAGCCCTTATAATTGCATTAGATATCCACTAGGATTGTGCTACATCATTAAATCATGGCTTCGAAGATGTTGTTCATCATTTCCTACCGAACTGCAGTAGTTACAGAATCACTGCTCTGGTGATCTGACATATTTTTGCAGCAGATGACAATAGTCCATGTAATGTTGGCTTGCAACTTTGCATATGCTACGCCAAAAATTAGGACCTACACTTGACCCTACACTTGATCCAGGATTGAATGGACTCGATATCTCAGCGCAAAAATAATATCTATAAACAGGGCACTGATATTTATAGTTACCCTCTGCTTTGCACTTGATACACCAAAATTCCTACCTTACATAAAATCTAACCTCCTTCCCCTTTTTTAGTTCCTCGAGCTCCATATGCAAACTTGAAAACTGAGTTGGAATCTGTTGAACTCCTATGCTTTTATCGATTATCGGTAAAGCCTCTAGCGTCATTGTTATCTCCAACGCTTCAGCCTGGGTTGCATTCTTCAGTTGTGACAATGGAAATATGAGATGAGGCAACAACACAGTAATGAACCACTCTCTAGGTTATTCATCTGGGATATTGAAGCTAATCTAGCTTAGTAGTGTCTTAAATCTCTGGTCTACCTCCCACACGGTCTCAGTAACTAGCTTCTTAATTTATTTGATCTCTGTGATGCACTGGGACTGCGACTTTGGTTTATTTAACTTAGCGTTCAACACAGTCTTCATCTCAGCCAATGTAGCATTTGCATTCATCGTAACATATTTCATGTACGAGGACATTACTCTATCTTGTAGTGCTATAACCAAATGCACTTTCTTCATATTTTCATCTGTAATATTCTGCGAATTCCATATTTCCTCTGCAACAAACCACAATTGTTCAGGATCATCTAATGTGTTGAACACAAGCATCTTCGACAGTTGGGCCATGGCGAAGGGGGAGGTGGAGGTGGGGGGTGGAAGGTTGGGGAATCTCTGTAGCACTCTTATGGATTTCATATCTCAGTGACACACTTCTCGGGGTAGCAGGGTTTATTTCTCCTCCTTCATACCCAAACAATGAACTATATTCAAATTCAACCTAAATACCCGAATTTGTTATGAATCTTTTACTGCTTTGCATAGCACCAGGTTCTCTTTCTCCAAACATCAATCTGATCACATTCGTAGTATACCCTTTTTACACAATAGCATTTTGATTCAGAACTTCAATGAATTCAGGTACTTATCTTGCAGACCTTTGAAAAAGTTGTGCTCTGCTTCTCTATAGGACACAAATATGTCAATCGTGAATTCAATAATAAACCCTCCAAGGATACTATCAATAGAGTAATCAACAACTCTAACGATCTAGTTATCAGTCTTCTGCAACTACTGAATCAGATATGAAGTCCACACAATAGGCTTATTATTGAAATGGCCTGTCTCCACAGCTAGTGTTGATATCCACTCATAAAACTCACTAGAAAATGAAGAGAAAAAGATCTTGTACTGATCTGTATAGATATACTTTTGTAAATAATGTTCAGTAGAGATGTGGAGACTTCTATTTTCTTGCACAACAAAGGTTCTTTCTTTTAGATCTACCCAATCTTCAATCTCTTTCTTAGAAAAATTCCACATCTAGTTATCCCTCAGTTAGATCCCGGTCCTGGAAATGGAACCATTTTTTGGCTTGATGGGGCCTAGAACCAGGTTCAAATGTGGATGCACAGACCTCCAAAACCCACTCTTACCATCCCTTTCAGCAATGATATGCTTGCGTAGAACGAAGTCTCACCCGAGGCACTATAGAGGGATGCTAGAACCAGGTTTCTGAATCCATAGGGATAGTGGACTGTGGCTTTAGGGATTTTCTTCCTTGAAAAATCTTCGCAGAATATATCTATCAATAATACAGTCGCAGTTCAACACATTTATTGAACTCACTTGCAGACTGTGTGATCTTACTTAATCATGCATAAACCAAAGTAAACAATCATAAACAAAACTATGCTATGTAATTACAGATCACAACCCTTACTCGGCACAGATAAGTACAATCAACAATTAAAGTAAACACATAAAAAAAAACTCATATCTATCTTCAAAAGTGCTTCATTAATGCTCAGATATATCTCATACAATCAATTCCACCCTACACACTTAGCTACTGGGCTCTGCGCATTCAGCTGTAGCATTCTAGACACTTAGCTACAAACTTCCTAAGGTCTCCATGCACTCAGCCATAGTAGCCTTTCTTATAATCCAAAAATACAGACTCTGACTCAAAAAAGTCTTACATCCAAATGCATTTCATCAAATCTATCATCAAAGATTTTTTTTATGACTTCTATCTAAAATCCTTATATAGATTTTTCATTTACAATACCAAGGTCTGAAACCATGGGCGAAGTTCAACTGTCACAAAATATTCCCATCCCATTACATAATAAGGGTCTTTGACCCACCCCAAAGCCCCTAAGACTCAAAATGGACTCCGCATTGTGGGAGCTGCTCCTTGATCTGTGGAGTCTTCTCTAACTTCTCTCATCGAGGGGATTCCATGTCCAACAATTTCACAATCTCTGAGTAATCATGCAATCAGAAAAAAATTATTCATCCAAAGCAACCAATTCTCAATCCTTTTGCTTCTTCATTTCTCCATCAAATGTAGAGGGCTTTCCTTTCTTTAATTCCTCTAGAAATTATTGATTATTACTCCTCATATCAGGATGGTGGTGGTGATGATGATATTATCTCTCTGAACTAGAAATAGAATGAAATCCACATTCAATACCCCTCATGTCAGGAGTATCCAAGAACCTACCATCTCTGAGTATATCATCCTTGTCAAACTTGTATCTTGACTAATACCTGCTCCCATATGCTCCATTGGTCCTTTCCTCCTATCCATGATTGATCCTAAGTAGTCCTTGTCTCTACAAAAATGAAAAACTCTAAAGGATCAATGCATTAACCTCTACTTCTTTATCTCAATTCTTTGCTATGATTTAATTATTCTATCATTATCCGCCTTACAACTTCTGATTTTTGATTTTAAACTTCTCAATGTGTATGTTATGTTAGGGGGTATTCATCACCATGTTGCGCATCTGATCTGTAGGGAGAATCACGTGAAATGTAGTACACCATTTTTCTTGTCATCTTTGATCCTCTACTTCATGCGAACATACCATGTCAGATAAACCAAATATAAACATACTCAACATACCAAGTGAAGTTCAGGGGAGGTTATCTCATCTGCAAAATCAATATTATATATATATATATATCATCTCAACATCGACGTCATCAACCTATACATGATGACACTACTTACAATAATGAAACTCACAATGCATGCATAATGAACACATATACATTTGACATGCATGCATGACAAACACATTTCGCCCACCTAGTACAAGTGTTGAACCTAGGAGCTATGATACCATTATGTAACCACCAATCCCACATTTACCTAGTTTCACCATCCTGGTGAGGTAAACATGAGAGGAAGAGCCCTATTTCAACTATGGAGATGTGATATATAAGAAATAGTCTTGTATACTATGGAGATGGGATATTTTGTGGAGATATTTCTTCTAGAGACATTCTCTTGTTGTAGACACATTATTTTAGGATAATAAAGGATTGGTTCATGAATTTATTTCAAGTATTCTATATTGTTGAATATATTTTAAGGATATTACATAGAATGGTTATTGTTATGGTTTCTATGTGCTAGTTTTGTTGAATATTTTTCTATGAAATATTGGTAAAGTATTGTATGAATTACTTGAGGAAAGTAGGACAATCCCTTCAATGAATATTCATTTTAATATATTTCAACAATTTTATCCCATCATAAAGTGATAACTAGGGTTTTTCTTTCCCTTACTCCATACAAGGGTTTGATTCTTCCATAAGCAAGTATCCCTTTAGACTCCATCACACAAGGATGAAGAATTTTCCTTCAATATAGATGATGAAAAAAAAATCAAAAACTTCAAAAATATCTTCATTTTCTTCTCTTCCTAAAATTTTAGCCTTGAATTTTTCAGCCCCCAAAATTTCGGGCCACAAAAATTTTGACCCTAAAATTTAGACCCTTCAAAGTAATTCACTAGGGTTTGGGTTTGAAGAAAAATAAATAGGGTTTGGACATTGAAATAATTTGAAGTCATTTTACCTTGATAAGCTTTAAAATATCAAAATCTAACCATTTGCATGGTTTAAATTTCTTCCCTAGATTTTATGTAATCAACCCTAGAAATTCTAGGGCTAGAGAAACCGTAATTGTGCACTAGTGCTTCAACTTAAGGTCACTTGAGGGATTTTGGCTCCTTTTGTTGATCATACCGATTTTTATATACACTTTCATGGGCTTATGTGCTTTTGTAAGACATTATCATTTCTTATCCCTTAATCCCTAGGCCATAAGTACTTTTGATAGCTCCATCATAGATAGAGTTATTCCTTGTGTCACTAGATTAGGTCCATTCTCAGTTGGAGTAATCTCCTTTAGCCTTTTGTAGGTTTCTCCTAAGGCACCTATTCCTCATATAGTAAGATTAAGCCTTTTCCTTAGTCTGTGTAACTTAGGTAAGCATATTCAACCTCCTTTATAGGTTCCTTTAATGGTACATTTCTCCTTATTACATGGAATGGATCCTTGTTCTTAGTCCAAGTACCCCATCTGAACCTATTCAATTTTCATCTTTGAACTTGTTGTTTCTACGACAAACACCCTCTAAAATTTTCCCTACACTCAAATTTTGGAGCCTACTATGGATCTTGAGATTGGTCATTCCATAGTCACTCCTCGATCGATAATGCTTTGTTAATATTTCCAGCTCCCTTCTTGGATTTCAACTCTCGAATTCCCCTTCTTACACATGCTTAATCTGTAATGAATTCATGAGCGCATTAATTTACACAAGATAAAATAGGCCTAGTGCAGGCTTTCAAGACAGTGTATGCGCTATGATCCACTCCATTTTGACAGTCAGTGCGCATGTTCATTGAACTTTTGGCTATGTTGGTACTTCTATTTTGGTGAGTTTTTCAAACTAACGCTTTTGCGCACCTTCGCTCTCACGAGTGCCATTTTCATGTTTTCAAATATCATTTTTTATTAATTTCACTCTAATTAGTGTTGTTTTCATGTTAGATTCAATCTGGCATGTGTCGGTTTCACTGTCATTCATATATTGCAAATGTTGTTCACTCTTTTCTTTCCATATTTCATATGTTTTTTTGGGCATGGGAAGTGTCGCTTATCACGTAAACCGAAGTTTTATATTGTTTCAAGGGGAAATATTTATGATAATGAGTTGTTTCTATCATGTAGACATGTTTCACACTCATTTCACAATTGTTGCCACTTTCATCGCAAAGTATATCTTTTGTATCGCACTTGGTAGGAGCAACCACAAAGTTGTTGCATTGAGGAAGGCATGTTTTTTGTACATTATAAGTGTTCTTTGTCATGTCATCAAGTGATCTAAGTGTCATCATGATAAAATTCTCTATTTTTCTCAGCTTCATCTCATTGATCCAACACTTAGTCCAACTAGCAAAACTCCGCGACTGGGCCACTCAGCCCCATTCTACCTAGCCTAGACTACACACTGTGCATTCTCAACCCTGTAGCAACATCCTTGTCCCTTAGCACTACACAATATGCAATATATTCCTTCCAGGACTGTGCACTACATAATCACATTTCTCAAATTCATCCTATGACCTCTGAAACTGCATAATTTCTCTCTCCTACCCAGTGAACATTGTGTAGTTTCAAGGATCAGGCCTCAACCTTAAGCTCTTGAATTATGCAATCACCTAGCCTCTCTTCCTCCCAGAACTATACAATGGTAACACTTAAAGCTCAATCCTCCAACCAGAGTCCCTCTACCCAAGACTCCAAAATTTAACATTACACAATCTCAATGCTCAAGCCTCCATATTGAGTCTTTGAGCCTGTCAACTATGCAATACCTTAGCCTCTGTCCTTCCAAAACTGCAAAGTGGGACTCTACAAGATTCAAGCCCCAACCTTGAGCACTTAAGCACCTCAAATGTGCAATCCCTTAAACCTGGTCATCATAAACTGTGCATTGCGCAGTATCAAGCCTCAGTCTTAGACCTTGACCTCTAGAACTGCATAATCCCTTAGCTAGTATGTTATGCAACAAGCTCACAAAATAAAATAAAAGATAGATCAACGACTTAGAAATCATCCTCTTCAAGGGGGAAGCCTCCTTTACATTACTTAAATGAAAATTTCTTGGATGTTTCAAATGACAAACCTATTTTCTCTATATAGGAGTCTAAGGGGCCACAATATAGTCATAGCCTACATAACAATAATAATGTAAGGGCACAAAAATAACAATAGTGGGCTTCTGTGGGGTACAATAATAACAATATGGGGACTAAATTGGTACAACAATAATATAATGGGGCTACACTAACAATAAAAATAAGGGACTACACTAGTATTATAGGGACCTAACATGCTCCTCTCCATCAAAAAAGTGCTTTCCTAAACTCTTGAGTAGTTCTGGATGCTTCTATATAAATTTATCATCCTGCCATGTGGAATCTTCAACGGGTAAGTTCTTACACTTGATGAGATACTCTGAAATTGATTGATTTCGTAGTTGTCGAGTTCTTATTTCCGTGACTGCTTCAGGTTCCAATATGATTTTTATTTCCTTGTCAAGTTCTGCCAATATTTTTTGAACTGGGAGTTTGTCACCTATAGCCTTATTCAAGCATGAAACATGGAAAACTAGGTGCACTCGGGAAGATACAGGAAGCTCCAATTTGTATGCCATAGTACCAACCTTTTGCAACACCTTCTTAGGACCATAGTACTTTGGCAATAATTTATTATCCTTCTTAGCTTCCTTAAGGGACATTTTTTTGTATGTTTGTAGTCGTAAAAATACCCAGTCACCTACATCAAAAATTCTTTTGCTGCGATGTTGATCTTCCTGTTGATTCATTCGATTATGCACTAAAGTTAGGTTATCCTTTAAGAGTTGGAGAACTTATTGTTGATGCTCGATGTGATATCTAATTGTTTGAACCTTAGAATTTTCTCTTAAGGATGATGTGATGGACGATGGATGATATCCATAAAGTTCCATAAACGAGGTCATTTTTATTGCAGTCTAGAAGGAAGTGTTATACCACCATTCAGGCAGAGGTAACCACTTGACCCATTGTGTTTGTTTATCATATAAAAAGCAACAAATATATCCTTCCAAAATTTGTTCACTAGCTCATTTTTCCCATTAGATTTAGGTTGATAAGATGAGCTATGAGCTAGTTGAGTACCCGGACAAGAAAATAATTATGTCCAAAAATTTCCAGTGAAAATGGGATCTCTGTCTTTTACAACAATCTTTGGGTTTCCATGTAGCTTTTGAATTGTTTCCATAAATGGAGTAGCAATTGTCATGACATTAAATGGATGAGATAATGCACACAAGTGTACATACTTGGTAAGTCTATCCACTACCACCATGTTGACATACTTTCCTTTGGACTTGGGTAAACATGTGATAAAATCCATTGAAAAATCCTCCCAACATTGACTTGGAAGGTGTTATCACCAAAATAGGACCCTGATAGGCTACTAATCAGACTATCTCAGTGTAACTATTTCAAACCAATGTTTTAGCTAAGGCTTAGCCTCCTCAGCCTGAGAGGGCTCTCTCAAGGTTTAATGATTTTGAATAAAGATGTAAATAGATGGCTAACTCTATGGTTTATGATTTTGTAGGTTTTTTGGATGAAAGATGGATACTAGATACCATTGGGCTACGGAGTCAGTGACAGGGATAAAGATAACAAAATAGCTTTTCTTATAAAACTGAGGCATGTATATACTTCAATGAAAGAGTGACACATTCAGGAAAGTCTCAATATCTTAAGGTTCAAAGGAATTCAGAGCATGAGTGTATGAATTCTGAGTAATGATACCTCAAGATATTGAAAGGAAAGTATTTAATAGAGATTTATCAAAGCTTAACACTTAAAGGAAGTAAGAGCATGAATGACCATGAATTCTGAGTAATAAGTATTAAACATTGAAAGAAACCATCCACAGATAGGACCTAAGAACTCAATTCACCATACTTTAACACTTAAAGGAAGTCAGAGCATGTTCCTCCATGAATTCTGAGTAATAAGCGTTAACTCTATGGAACTAAAACAATCAAAGATAGAAGATAAAGCTCACTGAAGTACACTAAGAATCTCAACTTCAAAAAAGTTAAACTGCTTCTGTATATATCAACTCCTTCACAGCATTTACAAAAGTAATCATTTTCTATAAAATTTTCCAACCTGTAGGTTGAAGCTAACATCAACATGTATACATTGGGCATTATGGAGTCAAAGTAGTCTTAGAAAATCAGTGAATCTAATTGACATGGAATTTGAGGCATATTAGGGTTTTTAGTCATGAGACACAAACTTGAAACATGTAAAAACACAGTCAGTCCATTTATAAAGGAAGTCAGAGAATCTTGAAGATGAGTTCGGGGTAAAATAGATGAACACCACTGCAAATAAGATATATAAGAAGTACTGATAGAGTAGGAAAACACTATACACCCCTTCTGAATCTCAAGTTGGTCAAATAGAAGCTCTCTACATTAGCTGAAAATAGTCTTTTTACAATATGCACCCTTTTTGCCAAGAAGTCTTCAAACCTTGATGAATTCGACCTCATGCTTGACATATAGCCTTTACAATATTGGATTCTCTGATCCCTCATCAAGAGAATTCGAATTTCTATTATTGACACCTATTCTACTCCTAAAACAGACTCTTAATTACAACTGACAACTAACTGTCTCTTGTAGAAGTCCTAATAAAAATAGGACTAAAACTCCTAAAACATGTTTCAACAACCTTATCTAAACCTTTAATCCTTATTTTGACATCTACAACCTCATGAAGTCGAATTTGGTGATGCCTCTAGCCTTGTTATGAACCATGTTGTTCCATGACCTAATTGCCCTAGAAACCAGGAAACAAAGTTTGTTGAAATTTAGCTCTTACCTCCATGCTGGTCTTCCAACATCTTTGCTAGTCTTGATGAATATCTTGTATATGTAACATGTGTTAACATCCCATAAAATCTTCAATCCTTCCACCTATGCAAAATTAAGTCCTTTAAAGAGTGTAAAGAGAGCTGATGTGTCTGCGCTACGAAATTATCAGCTGTTTTCATAGCGCAGTAACTATGTCTTTGAAAAAATCTCTTAACATCCAATTTCTTCTGGTTTAACACCTGGAACTTAATTTTTTAACTCTTTCCATCCTCTATCAGCATCAAAACTTAAAAATTCAGATGTTTTACCTCTTGAAACCTTAACAAAATGCTCAAAACTGCACCTACAACAGTTTTGTAGCGCCCTACGAAACTGTTGTGCATGTCTTTTTACACAAACTTTTTCAAAAATATTAGTTTTTAAAACTTATTGAACTTTTTCCATGATTTATACAGGCTTTAATAATCAACATATGTCATCTTTGAAATGTTTTCAAAAAGTGAAGTCCTTCTCCACAACAAAACTGCATTAAGAAATTATAACTTACTGTTCTGATTTATCTTTGATGTAGATTACTTTCAGAATTTGTCAATTGAATTTCAAGATCTTCCATCTGCCTCTTAATTCTCCTATTAGTAGCCCTTAACTTAAAATTTATCATTAAAATAAATCTATCCTCTTAGCTCCATGAACCAAAATCATAATCTTCACAAAATTTAATCCTCATTTTCCATTTATGAATTGGTCATTTTACCTCACTGTTTTTACCTGAAAAAAAAGGTGTTGACACAGAGCTTTTATCTCCTTATCAAAAATTTATTTTTAGAAAATGAAAGAGGCTTTTGGAAACCATACTATCTTGAAAAAAAAATTCTCTTGGTTTTTTGCAAAACCTCTCCTACTGCTCAGAAAATGTCCTTGAACATCATGTGTGAAACTAGAAAATTCTGATTTCTGAAAATATGGCTTCAAAGAAATATTTGTATCTCCCAACTGGTAACACTTATGAAAAGAGTGAGATAGGTTATTATAGATGGATATTTTATGAAGAGAAATAGCCTTAATAATTCCAAAATAATTTTTCATGTGGCCAGAAACTGATCTTGAAAAAGACTGCTAAAACCAGAAAACAAAGTTTTTCTCTCAATGACTTTCAATAGTTTCGTAGTGCAAGTTAAACCATCAATTTATCCCACCTCATAATTAATTTGAAGAAACAGAAAGAGGCTTTTATATTTCAGTATTTTTGGAAGAAAAACCTCTTTCAGTTTTAAAAAATGAGTTTTCAGTTGCTCAGGAACCCCTTTGGAAGTTGACTACCTAAAGCAGAAAAAAGGTTGTTTCAGCCATTTCGTAGCGTGCTACGAAAATAGCAGCGTTTTCATAGTGAAAAATAGATTTTTACACTGTCTGCGTTATAAAAATGTGGTTTCGTGGCTTAATCAATTTTTTTTCAAAATGGTTTAAAATGTTACTTTCCAAACATGGTATAATAATGTCAATGTATGAAATAAGGTTGCTAGACTTTATTTTGTGTATGGAAATGAGACTCTAACCCTATCACTTAACCCCTAAAAACTTAAAATGACTCAAGACCTACTTGAAACCATGACCAAAAGCAGAGTTGACACAATGATGCTTTGAAAATTCAGGGTGTGATAACAGTGGCTCCACTTGGGATAGTGTGCCCCTGTGGTACACTAAGAACCAGTAGTTTCAGTGCTGCTATCCATCCTTTAGAATAAAACTCTAAAATTTTGCCAAACTTCTCCTCAAGCTTTAATAGCCTTCACCTCGGGCTCAAGCTTGATGATCACTGCATAAGAAACAAATTTGTACCTACTGAAAAGATGCTCAGTCAACTTTGATCTTATTCACACACTCCTACCTACCCTGTCAGCTGTAATCTCCATTTGTAGCTCAAGGAACATGACATGTCCAATGAATCCAGTCATTGATCTGATCTGACACTTGAATCTCTTGACTATGCTTGAAGCAAAAAATAAACATGATACTGAAATAACCGAGGCAACATGAGATATATCTGATCTTCATAATGGAAATATAGTTGGAAATATGGACTATAGAACCTTTCCATGTAGCCAACTATAGGATCAAAGAAGACATGGTTAGTTTGATGTTTCTTATGATATTCTGTAGCTTTGGACAACTCACCAACACCAATACTTTGATCATATACATAAGGCTTCAGCTGTGTGCCCCTAAACTGATCCTCAAATTGATTATAAAAAACAATGTATTCTTCCTCAATCTCAAAAGAGAAATGAAGCAACACCCTCTCTTTGTATTCTGCCATAGAAAGATTTTGAAAAATATGATCATGATCATGAAGACTATATGATTGAATTTGACCTTGTAAACCTTCAATGTATTTTTCAATGTTCTTAGCAACTTCATCCAAAAATTTATTCTTATCTTCTGTCTTGCACTCAAATGATTTTAGATAAGAAGACAAGGACAAGGAAAAATTTCATCTATTTCTTCATTAATATGATCATCATTCCATTGTTTGAAACCTTGAATTGAAGGAGAGTTTCCCACCAACTCTATTCTGTCTATCCATTCCTCCAAAAACATAAGCCAAAAGTTCGCAAATGACTTAATATATCAAATAGGAAAACTTTCAATCCACTATTTACATTTCCCTTGAAATGAATCATAGAACAACATAATGCAAACATCTTCATGTTTGACTCTAAGAAGCTCGGTAAAATCACAGAAATTTGATATATGCTTCAAAGTCAAAGTCAAATCTTCTCCATTGAATTTTGGACCATTCCTTAAAAAATATGTATCCTTGAGAAAATGATTTAGGAAACCATGAATTCCTGAAAAATTTATGCATGCATACCTTGAAATAAGAATGGAAGCATCTAAGTTCTTCATAAGCCCAGTGGAATCACCAAGAATCTATGAATTTTAAATTCTTCAACAATGGAGTCGCCAAGGTAATTTTGCAGCCTCGAAAATATTTCTAAGCTCCTGCTACCTTCAAGAGTTTAGCTTCATGATTTTTCAGGAGATGTATATCTTCAGACTCCCAGCAGACGCACCAAAATGTTATCACCAAAATAGGACCCTGAAAGGCTACTGATCAGACTATCTCAGTGTAACTATTTCAAACCAATATTTTAGTTAAGGCTTAGCCTCTGCAGCCTGAGAGGGCTCTCTCAAGGTTTAATAATTTTGAATAAAGATGTAAATAGATGGCTAGATCTATGGTTTATGATTTTGTAGGTTTGTTGGTTGAAAGATGGAGACTAGCTACCATTGGGCTATGGAGTCAGTGACAGGGATAAAGATAACAAAATAGCTCTTCTTATAAAACTAAGGCTTGTATATACTTCAATGAAAGAGTGACACATTCAGGAAAGTCTCAATATCTTAAGGTTCAAAGGAAGTCAGAGCATGAGTGTATGAATTCTGAGTAATGATACCTCAAGATATTGAAAGGAAATTATTTAATAGATATTCATCAAAGCTTAACACTTAAAGGAAGTAAGAGCATGAATGACCATGAATTCTGAGTAATAAGTATTAAACATTGAAAGAAACCATCCACAGATAGGACCTAAGAAATCGATTCACCATTATTTAACACTTAAAGGAAGTCAGAGCATGTTCCTCCATGAATTCTGAGTAATAAGCGTTAACACTATGGAAGTAAAACAATCAAAGATAGAAGATAAAGCTCACTGAAGTACACTAAGAATCTCAGCTTCAGAACATTTAAACTGCTTCTGTATATATCAGCTCCTTCACAACATTGACAAAAGTAGTCATTTTCTATAACATTTTCCAACCTGTAGGTTGAAGCTAACATCAACAGGTATACATTGGGAATTATGGAGTCAAAGTAGTCTCAGAAAATTAGTGAATCTAATTGACATGGAAGTTGAGGCATATTAGGGTTTTTAGTCATGAGACACACACTTGAAACATGTAAAAACACAGTCAGTCCATTTATAAAGGAAGTCAGAGCATCTTGAAGATGAGTTCGGGGTAATATAGATGAACACCACTGCAAATAAGATATATAATAAGTACTGATAGAGTAGGAAAACACTAAACACCCCTTTTGAATCTCAAGTTGGTCAAATAGAAGCTCTCTACATTAGCTGAAAACAGTCTTTTTACAATATGCACCCTTTTTGCCAAAAATTCTTCAACCCTTGATGAATTCAACCTCATGCTTGATATATAGCTTTTACAATATTGGATTCTCTGATCCCTCATCAAGATAATTCGAATTTCTATTATTGACACCTACTCTACTCCTAAAACAGACTCTTAATTACAACAAACAACTAATTGTCTCTTTTAGAAGTCCTAATACAAATAGGACTGAAACTCCTAAAACATGTTTCAACAACCTTATCTAAACCTTTAATGGTTCTTTTGACATCTACAACCTCATGAATTCGAATTTGGTGATGCCTCTAGCCTTGTTATGAACCCTGTTGTTCCATGACCTAACTGCCCTAGAAACCAGGAAATAGAGTTTGCTGAAATTTAGCTCTTACCTCCATGCTTGTCTTCCAACATCTTTGCTAGCCTTGATGAATATCTTGTATATGTAACATGTGTTAACATCCCATAAGCTCTTCAATCCTTCCACCTATGCAAAATTAAGTCCTTGAAAGAGTGTAAAGAGAGCTGATGTGTCTGCACTACAAAAATATCAGCTGTTTTCGTAGCGCAGTAACTATGTCTTTGTAAACATCTCTTAACATCCAATTTCTTCAGCTTTAACACTTGGAAATTAATTTTTGAACTCTTTCCATCCTCTAGTAGCATCAACACTTAAAAAACCAGATGTTTTACCTTTTGAAACCTTAACAAATTGCTCAAAACTACACCTATAGCAGTTTCGTAGCGTGCTACGAAACTACTGTGCATGTCTTTTTACACAAAATTTTTCAAAAATCTTAGTTTTTAAAACTTCTTGCACTTTTTCCATGATGTCTACAGGCTTTAATAATCTACATATGTCATCCTTGAAATGTTTTCAAAAATTGAAGTCCTTCTCCACAACAAAACTGCATTAAGAAATTATAACTTACTGTTCTGATTTATCTTTGCTGTAGATTACTTTCAGACTTTGTCAATTGAATTTCAAGATCTTCCATCTACCTCTTCATTCTCCTATTAGTAGCCCTTAACTTAAAATTTATCATTCTCATAAATATAGACTCTTAGCTCCATGAACCAAAATCATAATCTTCACAAAATTTAATCCTCTTTTTGCATTTATGAATTGGTCATTTTACCTCACAG
The DNA here is from genome assembly GCA_034641835.2 of Pinus albicaulis. NCBI lineage: Eukaryota > Viridiplantae > Streptophyta > Pinopsida > Pinales > Pinaceae > Pinus > Pinus albicaulis. The sequence continues at coordinate 1,369 of JAXQQM020061244.1, read as the reverse complement.
TTTTTACCTAAAAAATAGGTGTTGAGACAGAGCTTTTATCTCCTTATCCAAAATGTATTTTGAGAAAATGAAAGAGGATTTTTGAAACCATACTGTCTTGAACAAAAACCTCAATTTTTTTTTTGCAATACCTCTCCTACTGCTCAGAAAATGTCTTTGAACATCATGTGTGAAACTGGAAAATTCTGATTTCTGAAAATATGGCTTCAAATAAAGCTTTGTATCTCCCAACTAGAAACACTTATGAAACACGTGAGATATTTTATTGTAGCTGGAGATTTTATTAAGAGAAACCTCCTTTAGAATTCCAAAATAATTTTTCACGTGGCCAGAAACTAATCTTGAAAAAGACTGCTAAAACCATAAAACATAGTTTTTCTCTCAATGACTTTCAACAGTTTCGTAGTGCAAGTTAAACCATCAATTTCTCCCACCTCATAATGAATTTGAAGAAACTGAAAGAGGTTTTTGTATTTTAGTATGTTTGGAAGAAAAATCACTTTCAATTTTCAAAAATTAGTTTTCAGTTGCTCAGGAACCCCTCCGAAAGTTGACTATCGAAAGCAGAAAAACAAGGTTTTTTGTTGAAAAAAGGTTTTTCAACCATTTCGTAGCGCACTACGAAAATAGCAGCGTTTTCGTAGCGCAAAATAGGTTTTTTACACTGTCTACACTACGAAAACGTGGTTTCGTGGCTTAATGAAATTTTTTTCAAAATGGTTTAAAATGTTAATTTCCAAACATGGTATAAGATTGTTAATGTATGAAATAAGGTTGCTAGACTTTATTTTGTGAATGGAAATGAGACTCTGACCCTATCACTTAACCCCTAAAAACTTAAAATGACTCAAGACCTAATTGAAACCATGACCAAAAGTAGATTTGACACAATGATGCTTTGAAAATTTAGGATGTGATAACATAATGGATAATGGTTGTAGCAAACATGGGGTCTTAATTGTATCAACTTTATTTTGTTGGCAGACCAAACATTCTGCCACAAACTTTTGAATATTAGATTTATGGCCATCCAAAAAAATAAAATTCTTGACCCTATGATAAGTTTTTAAAAATCTCGAGTGTCGTCCTAAGGGATAGGTGTGCAATTCCAAAATATTATTTTTTTTTGGTTGGGAATTCTTACAAAGATATAAGCGATATTTGTACCATAATGAATCATTTTTCTAGCTAAATGTATCAAATGTACTGGGATCTTGCTGAAAATTTTGAATGTGTGTCCACACTTCTTCATCATTCTTTCATTCCTCTCTTGCTTTGGTTATTTAATCTTATTAGATAATAGAAATGGAACAAAGAAATGATTCCACATCCTCATCCTTTATTGAGAGTTCATCTGCAACAACATTTA